>JABSTT010002863.1:0-35706 GCA_013339685.2 Hyalomma asiaticum
CGCCTTTGACAGTTGGACTTGTCCGACAACGTCTTTTTCATTATTCCCCTTCCTTCTCTCTCTCCCATCTTTCTATTCCCCCTTCCCACTCCCCCAGTGTAGGGTAGCCAACCGGACGCCCTTCTGGTTAACCTCCCTGCCTTTGTGTTTTCCCCTTCCTCCTCCTCCTCCATAGAGAAATTCGCGAGTCATTCCATCATAGGACAAGTTTAAACGCTGTCTCATCTGATATAAACGAAGATGTAGGCAAACTAACGTTTCTTTCGGCGCGGAACTAGCTCTAGTAAGACCGCAGCCTAATCGTAGCCATGTATGCGCAAATTCTTGCTACCCGCTTTCGTTGAATATCTTCCCCCTACTTTCAGTTGCCGATCTTCGCACACTTTCAAATTGTAACATTGAAGCGTTCTTTGAAATTCACTATTGTTTGTTTGCTATAAAATTTGTTTCTTTGCTGAAAAATTGGTTTTCTTCGTTTGTTTGTCGGCCTTTACATTGCTATTCCCGCGATATGCTTCATGGAAACGCCGGCTCTGTCAGATGTGATTACGCGCTTTTGCAGTGACCTGTTCGCACCGTGCAGGATTTGCATTGATTACTGTGTGATAGTGAGAGAGCACGTGCTAGGGGCCCCTTATACCATTGTGTACTTAATTAAAGGGCCACTAAACAGGCGCCTACTCTTTTTTTTAAGTCGCCCAAACAAGCTCACTCAATCATAGAGAAGGTTGCGGCGATCACATTCTGCGAATATGACAGCGCTGCGCGCCACACAGACGCCGTATTTCAAAAAACAATTCCCGCGCCTCTTTCCTGCGATTGACCAGTCGCTCTCGCATCCTAGGTGTCGCGTTGTACCGCGAACAACTTTGCGCAGTTGTAGCTCGTTGATTGGTCGAAACGAGGTCTATGTCAGATCCTGTAGCCATCCCACCGGCAGTAAGATGGCCCCTAATGTTGCAGTTGCAGTAAGATAGCCCCTAATGTCGCTCGTAGCGAAATTAGCACCTTAAAATATGCCCCTAAGGAACGGTTGATAACGCACGCATGCAGACCATACTGAAGAGACCACAATGGAAGATGCTAAGGGCTGGCCATACCATTAACTCTCTGGGCCTGTTCGGGCCTGCAGTCTGCGTGCATCGTCGGTGCGTCGCTCGTAGCGTGTTAGAGGGTGATAATTTCGGTGGGCGCGAGCGCCTTGTCACGTGGTACATAAGCAAATCTCGCGCACTTTCTTAGAATCCTGAAACCACTGGCACCTATTAGCATGAAAAGATATGTGCACTCAGATTAACATGACTTACGACACTGCCCTTCTACATTTCGCGATTAAACGAATGGTTTAAGATTTCGTCAATAAACAATAATTAATTGCCTGAGGTATTTAAAAACAATAATCCCAGATGGTCAATACGACGGTAAACATTATTAATTGCATTATCGCAATGCACACATGGATATTTTAAAGCAGCGGCGCAAGTTAACTGAAACGCTCTGTTTGACAACGAGACTAACACTGTGTAACACCACTTCCCGCAATATATAAAAAAGAAATGCAAAACTTACTAACGAAAGACTTAGCTTTCTCAGTATTTCCAGTAGCTTATGGATGACGCAGTATTGGTTACTTTTGACCATCTTGGGATCTGGAACATGCGTTCGTAGCACGTTACACGAGCGTTTTAGCATTTCACCGGCTTCGAAATCCGGCCACCATTGTGCGTAGTCTAAACTAACGTGGCGGATAAACGTACAGAGCATCGCCTTCTCAGTTCCTGGTGTTTGTTTTGCTATTGATATTCTAGGGATTGCAACATGAGAATTACCATAGGAAGTGAGTGCTCCGCCTGCGTTGCTGACTCTAGTTAACTTCCTCTCCCATTGTTCTTCGCCCGCCTCATCCCGCTAGCAGCGAAAGGGTTGATAAGCTGCCACCAGGAACCGAAGGCGGGCTCCTTCACCTGCTGGCACCTTGAGGGAACGAGTGCTCCGACCATCTTGTTGTTAAAAACAACGTTTAATCATTAATATCATGCGCGCTATCCCTATGGTTTGCGAGTTCACAGTATCCTATAACCGCGTGAAGGCGTGGGACCTTTTGAGTGCGCGAATTCCTTCAAAGTACTAACTAGGTATCGCGCAAGCACGGGATGAAATTGCAGTTTCGCGACTGCCAAAGGGCAGTCAAGTACTCCCTTGCTCTCCGCATAGGAGCACAGTGATAGGTACAGGGCTCCGCGTAGCTCACAATGCTTTGCAGTCTACAATTAGCGCGGCATTCTTGAAAGCCCGCTACGGAGTGAATGCAGATTCTGTAGATTCTATACAAAAGTATGGCTTCGTTATGGTATCCCTCTGATGGCACATGGTTCGTGTGCCGGAATTCAGAAGCAGTGCAAGTCGCGGCAGATTGTCTCCTTGGAATGCTGGGCTGCTTTATCGTACTCTAAGTTCGGGGTCTTCGATAGTGCCTTCGATCGGGAGCGCCTCTATATTGTTACCATAAACACGCACGTGTAAAAGTGCTCACTGCGTGAAGTAAATCTTACAAGTGCGAATAGTGCCCTTTGTGACCGAATCGAACATGAATCGAGTAGTGGGAGAAAGGAATCGAATCAAATATCGTGTGTATTCAAATAATTCTCGAATATTGAACAGCCCCTCTTACAGGTAATATAAATGCTTCGTTGCGTTCGCCACTTCAGCATTGAAGACGCAGATGTATTACCCGGATGAGATAAGCAGACCCTTCGTATCCACGGAACTATACAAAAAAAGCGCGAATTATTGTACAGCCGATAAGGTTACGCTGTCCGACCGAGGTAGCTTGCTGCACTACATAAAACCTCATGTTTTATGTCTATAATATCTCGGCAAGGGTGGAATTTATGGTACTTTCTTATCAATGTTGTGCTTATTTTGACAGAGTTAACATTTTGAAATATTCACGAGCTATGCGAGAAATATCTGCCTCATCGATTAACCGCTATTCGATTCGAAGATCGAGTCGTAAGGACACCATTTGATCCTATATTCGAAAAATTCGACTATTCGCAAACCCCTTAGCACTCTTCTCCAGGCACCTTAATAGCACCGACACTACGAAATAAACCAGTTAAAATAAAGTGGATCAGGTGCGCTGAAGCACAGCTATACAGGGTGCTTTTTTAGCTGCAACACATTTTTAAAATTAGAAAAAAACATAAATCGCGGGAATGTCTTGTGTACCATTCGAGTGTACGGGTTGGCGGCCTCTAGATACAGGACAATTACCGCACTTGTATGCATAATTAGCGAAATTACGCTAATTAACTTTTTAATTATGAGCAATTGGTGGCTATAGTAAATGAGTACTTTGGAGCCCGTCCTCGACACTACCTGTCCCAACGATCAAATTTTGAATAGCGGAATGCATGTCGAGCTACGCGAACAATTAGTTCCCCGGGGCAGGCTCCTTGAAACCGGAATCGGAAGGGAAGAGCGCGTCTGTGACGTCGATGTCACCGCCCCCACGGCTTTCGTCACTCGCCCGCGGAGACCAACGTCGCAGATAAGAAGGAGATAACGCAAGCTGCTTGCGCGGCTGGAGCGGCGGTGACCACGGGCGAGTGGCGAATGACGAAAGCCGTGGGGGCGGCGACATCGACGTAACAGACTCTCTTTTCCCGGCCGATTTCGGTTTCAAGGAGCCTGCCACGGGGAAATAATTGTTCGCGTAGCTCCGACATGCACTCCGCTATTCAAAATTTGATTGTTGGGACAGGTAGTGTCGAGGACGGGCTCCAAAGTACTCATTTACTATAGCCACCAATTGCTGATAATTAAAAAGTTAATTAGCGTAATTTCGCTAATTATGCATACAAGTGCGGTAATTGTTCTGTATCTAGAGGCCGCCAACCCGTACACTCGAATGGTACACAAGACATCCCCGCGATTTATGTTTTTCTAATTTTAAAAATGTGTTGCAGCTAAAAAAAAACACCCTGTATGATTCATATATGAAGTTATCTTGAACGTGCCTTTTCTTAGTCCGAAGTAAGGTAAATCCTCAGTGTGAGGCGCGCAAATTTAACGGCACGCTGTTGAATTTGGGCACGACGTTCCAAAGCGAATAAGGAACTCCCTATCTGATTCCCGATATCGAGCTCCCAGTCACCGAAACCTTCTTACTCGGAGCTTCGCAATACATAGATGAAGTCAAGATGCAGAGTTTGGCCACTTAGTTCCTGATATGGCGCACGGCTTAAGTGTCTTTGGAACCTTCTCCCGTGCAGTTTGTTGCTCGCCAGACATCATGGTGGAAGCTGTCTGTGCCATCTGTGTGGTTTCTGCTCGCATGGGAGCATTCCAAGCTCGCTCTTTTCACAGTTTTTGTTGAGCTCGCTGGGTTGCGTGAGATTCTCCACTACGCGAACCTTGTTACCCAGGACAGTTAAACTTCAAAGAAATCCTACTGCCGGTTCCGGGACAGCCTGCACCCATTTTTCTTTTATCCGATGGGGAACCAGCGACAGCGCGATTTTGGACGCGCGTCTATGTGCAGCCAAGGAGGGCACTCAGCCACGTCGTCATTAGTAATAGTTGCACCATGGCAGGCACAGCAGCAATAGTTTCAGTAATTTGGTGTAGTACAATAGCCTACTCCTTTCTCTTGTGACATCGTCTAACCGATTGTGATAAGTCTGTTTTAAGCGGCCTCAAGCGCGTTTCCATACTTAAGGGGTACCTCGTATCAGCGATTCTTCTCGCAATACATAAGGGTCGAACCACATGCACGCGATTTTCGAGCGCCAGCGGAGGGCCATCTCTCGCTGTCGCCTGTCATGTCGCCGATTTCTGGCCAGCTAGAAAAGCGCACTTGTCGCCACGTGATTTCGCAACAACATGGCGGCAACTAGTTACTTGCTATTCGCATCGGCAGTAAGGAGCAAACCTTAAAATGAGCCTTTCCTTAATCTCACGTACTAAAGGGTACAAAGTATTCACGATGTTCTGCAGTCATTATTCAGAAAACAGGCCGATTTTGACACTGCTAAACCTAAGTCGCCGCCGCAAGCCTCAAAACTGGATGGGTTCTTATTCACCGGATGGCGCAACATGCAGCGCTTCCAACTAGCGCCTTGACATCTGTTTTTGATGGCAATGACGGTGCATTGTTCTAGAACTAATGCAGTAAAGTGAGAATGTTGACTTTAAGCACGTTTAATTATTTTTCAGCGGTGTATGACTCTACTTATTCACACAACGACATAAATATGGCCATGCCCCCGAAACTTCCACGCGCAGATGCTGACGGTGCGCCAAGTCTCGGAGGCCATGTATACCACCAGTATGTCTTTTCTTTTTTTGCCTTGTCGCCTAGCCTACATGTGGTTGCTCCAGCCCGCGACGAGTCATTGCAACAGTGGTTGCCTGTCGTTGTCGTTACAATATTGTGTGCATGTGATCAGGCCTTAAGCTGACAAAGAATAACGCCTGAGGTTCTGACGATATTCATTCAACATAAACGCCAAATTTTCATACTTTATTCTTAAGTCAAATGTAGCACCCAATTTTACAACAGTTTACATACTGTACATGCCACCCTCATTATTAAAATTTCTTCTGCCTTACCAGGGTAGCACAGGGAACCAAAAGAAAGTGTCCTAAGTCACACGCCATTATATACGTATACCATATGAGCAACTCAGGGTGCATCGCCATAGGCAAGTCTTTGCAGCCGCTGAGAAATTTCTGTTTGAATCAGGACAGACAATTTCCTTCGTAAGTTCCTTAAAGGGCCAGACAACCACCCAAAACTTCGATTTAGATGACCCCACTGGCGGAAAGATAGTGTGTTGCACTGGCTCAAACGATGCCACTTTTTTCATTAAACATGGGTTTATGTTTTTATTTATTCATGCAAAGTCGCGAAAACTGACGTTTGGTAATTCAAGCGGGAAACATACGATCTAGAGTTAGAGTGCGGTCACGTGACCTTCAACAAATTTACGCAATATTTTATCTGTTTATTAGTATCGGACCGCATGAAGCTTTTGATATTATAAGCTTTTTTCACTTACAATGTGCAGATAACCCCTCGTTTGTAGCGCGCGTTGCTACTGCGCGCTTTTGCCGTCACGTGGGAAAACGTGGTTTCTGATCTAGCTGACCTGGCTTGGCTCGGCTATCGCCAGAAGCAGTGCAAGTCGCGGCAGATTGTCTCCTTGGAATGCTGGGCTGCTTTATCGTATCCAAGTTCGGGGTCTTCGATAGTGCCTTCGATCGGGAGCGCCTCTGTATTGTTACCATAAACACGCACGTGTAAGAGTACTCACTGCGTGAAGTAAATCTTACAAGTGCGAATAGTGCCCTTTGTGACCGAATCGAACATGAATCGAGTAGTGGGAGAAAGGAATCGAATCAAATATCGTGTGTATTCAAATAATTCTCGAATATTGAACAGTCCCTTGGCTCGGCCATCGCCAAGAACGCCTTACAAATACAAGATCGGCCTGGCCAACAATGCCAACTCATCCAACGGTTTTTTTATTATTTCAAGGGGTAGTCGAAAACGTCAAAATGTAGGTAGTTAATCACGGCTGCGCTCACTTCTGCGAAAGCAGAACGATGTCCGGAAGCGAGGCGGATTATCGGCATCGCAACCGCTTTTCAACATTGCGACAGTGCGCACTCTGCCTTTTTTTAGAGGCTTCTCAGATCGAAAAATTGCGCGTGCGAAATATCCACGCGCTTTGGAAGTAACTGCAGGTGAAAACAGTACAGGAGGAGAGCTTTTCATTGCCTCATAAAAAACAGGTTCCTTAAAAATCAGTTGTCAGTCCCTTTAATAACATTTGCCATCGCATTCTTGTTTTGATCTCAGCAAAATTCTGTTCATGTCACTAAACCTAGTGATATCTAACTTCTTATCTTTTTAACTCACCGTACTCTTGGTGATGTTGAGCGTGAGCCCTACATAAAGGAAACTCTGCCGACGAAACGCCATAATAAGAAAATATTTATCCTAGTTCTAACTATTCCTGTTGTCATGAAGCTTCGATACTCTCGTAAAGCCACAGGCATGTTTTTCTTGTCACCCAGACATTTATTAACATTGATACTAAGCAACTGCCTGCTTAAATCGGCTTCTTTCTTTGTTCATTATTTTATCGTTGTAATTTTTAGTGCGTTTAAATAAACTTATCTCCTGTGCATCTGGGACATTTAATTTTTAATTTATTGTAAATTTGCAAAGCAGATTTAGTTTCTATATTATCTTAGGGAGTCTCGAACAATCCATTTAGTGGATATCAGTCATTAGTTCAGAAAAAACAACTATACCACGACGAATTCTGTTATAAACGTGACATGCTTTAAATCATAGTTGTGTCCGCCCGATTTATGGGCAATCCCACTGAATGGGTAGGTGTCATTATTTCTGGATCATCAGTATCATCACCATCACCGTAACCTTTCAGCGTCCTCGTTCAAGCAGTGTGCAACGTCTCGGGTTAATAGTTATTATCTCATCAAGAAACGAAGAAAGAAACGCAAGCTATACTTCTCCAGCGTTTAAGAATACACGATAGCTGCGACAGGACGTGCAACGACGGTAGAGTCATTGGAAGTGGGGCTGTTGCGCTACAAAGTATCACGATCGCGCCGCTTGTGACTCGCAACCGACGCACCACGGATATTTCTCACTTGTCACTGCTAGCACTTAATCTCGCCTATTTTCCTTGCAATGAATATGAGGTTTTTTACATTCGGCCCACGCATTCCCGGCTTAATATTCCCGGCTTTTTCATTTTTGGTTTTGTTCTCTTGCACCAGATCTTTCAGTGGCTACAAACATAGCACTTGCGCTGAAACATAGTTTTTGTTTTATACGCGAATAACTGCAACCATGAAGGCAGTGGACTGAAATACAGCCGAGAAAAAAAACAGTTTATTCAACCAGCTGTGGGAGACATATCTCAATTGCGCAATATATTACAGTGGTCAAATCTAACATAAATTGCGAATTTCTTGCACATAAGCTATTTGCAAAATTTCCACCCAATCATGCTGTCGGATAGCACATGCTGTAAATAGGGTGGCCAGTGTATTCCAACAAGAGGTAACTGTCAGGAAGAACAAGCTTATGCACTTAGATCGTAATGAACAGCTTTTTATGCAGCTGTAGGCAGGTACCTTATGATTAATATGATTGACCTTTGAGTCTAAGGAACAAACGTGGGAGGGGTACGCTTCAACTGTAACAAGTGCTCACTATTCATATTCCTTTTGTGTGTTTCAGAGAATACAGATCTACCTGCGCTTACGGCAGACGGTCTCTTTCATGACCGCATCGGTGCGCAGGTCTTCAAAAAACTTTAATAACGTCATCGAAAACCCAAGAAAAGTTGCCAAGCAGCGGCAATTGCAACTTTAGGTAGCTTTTAAGATGTAGAAATGAAATACAATAACCGAGAATATCACAGCGCTTGTCCAAGACCACAATGTACGGGTGGTTTTTTTCGAGCATTTCGAAGCGTTTTGATATATATATATATATATATATATATATATATATATATATATATATATATATGTGTGTGTGTGTGTGTGTGTGTGTGTGTGTGTGTGTGTGTGTGTGTGTGTGTGTGTGTGTGTCATGACTTCTTGTTTTCTTTTAAAGATGGAAATTGTACTTCATTGATACACTCCTGCAGAAGAGATTGCGAGCGTTCTTCTTTCTTTTTTTCAAAATACATGCGTTTCAGTTCTTTAATATTGTGTGCGGTCCGACGAGATTTCTGCTTTTTTACCGGTTTCATATGATGTGTGAATGAATAGCGATTGATGATTGATTTGTGGAGTTTTACGTCCGAAAACCAGCCATGATTATGACATACGCCGTAGTGGAGGTCTCCGAAAATTTCGACCACCTGGGTTTGTTGCATGAAAGTCCGGAGACGAACGTGGAACTGTAACAAGCACTTTATTGCTACATCGTGCCGCAAGCACGGCGGTATAAAAAGGAAGTGGCCAGCCTTGAAACATGTCAGCTTTACAACTAATCGCAGTCGGGTCACATATCTGGCAGCTTAGCTGGCCGTTGTTATCAACAACACGTTCTTTAACGTGCACTGACATCGCACAGTACGCGGACCTCAACATTTCGCCTCCATCGAAATGTGTGAATCAAGATTGTAAGGCCCAGCAAACTTACTTTCCTCTTCGTTTTTCTTCACAACTCCTCGCAAAAAATAAATGCTAATCTCACAAGCTGCGTAATTTAAAAGGGAACATGCTTGACCTTAAACGCGTATTCATATTAAACAAAACTACGTAATTGTGTACCCATAGGGTAAAAATAAACGAAAGAAGCTGCAGTAGAAAAAACGCATTCTGTGTTCATATTGGCCATAGATTGCGCTCCGAATCCCTCAATATATTAAAAAAGTGTCACGTATTCCACTCAAACAGGACTCTTAGCATACTTTTTTTTTTCTTTTTAACGAAAGCATAAAAAGGTCTTCTGAACCAAGATGTGTCACGAGACTTTTGGGTAATACCCGCCTTTCGCAGGTTACGTTTACCCTTGTATCACAGAGACGATTTGTTTCTGTAACCTACATCGCCCCCACCCGCCTTTCCTTTTTCCTTCGTGCTATTTTTTTTTCTTTTGATCTCTTTATTTTATTTTTCATAGCCTCCAAAACACAGCCAGCTGTAGTAAACGTTTTCGCATACCCGTTTGTTAATTCTCCAGCAGTCCGCACGCACGCGCGCGTAATAGAGTTACGCAGGGTAACCAGTCTACCCTCTCCTGTTAGGATGTGGGCGTCGGTAGTCCTCTGTCTGTTTACCTCGTATGTTCCCAACACTGCACGTGACCTTCATCCTTTTCACGCGTCTTTTGTCGTTGCGATGAATTGAACTTGCTTTGCGTTTAACGCAAATGGCTCGCTACTTTCTTTAAAATCGCGCCTCGCACGTCGCTGTGCGTTTCGCCTGACACTTTGCGCGTAAAAGGACACCGCGAAAAGGCGAATAAGACGCTCCCTATCTGACTCCTGATAGCGCGCTCCCAGTCACCGAAACCTGCTTACCCGGAGCTTCGCAATACATAGTTGAAATCAAGATGCAGAGTGTGACCGCTTACTTCCTCCTCTGGTGTACGGCTTAAATATCTTTGGAACCGTCTCCCGGGCAGCTAGTTGCTGGCCAGACACCATGGTGCACGCACTGGCAGCTGCTTGTGCCGTCTGTGTAGTGTTGTGCTCCCGTCTGGTGCTTGCCGATGAGTAAGTACACCAATAGAGTGTTTTATTCGGCGATTTCGGATGTAATCGTGTTATGGCTTGTATTTTATGTCATTCCCCCTTTATTTCTGCGTGCGATAGACGCGCAATGTCAGGGTGTGATGTAGTTAGTGGGACCGCTCTTTTTTTTTTTTTTTAGATGGACAATAATAGGAAAATAAGAAGAAGTGCCTTTAATGATTAAGCCTCAGTATCCCAGTGGAAGTTAGCTGGCTGAATTCCGAAAGAGTTCTGACCCTTTTTTTTTAGCCCAGTTGGTGTCGGATCCAATCTATTGCGAATTCAGGACATTGCTTAGGGTGTAATTTTACTTCTATTTTACTGCCGCGAAGCAGTGGAGCAAGGTGATGTACACTGGCAGGACTGAACATGTGGCGGGAGCGATTGTAATGTTCTTTAAAGCTGACAAAAGGTAGTAAAACTGCTAGCGACTCGCGGTCCTTGGTTTTAAGGCCAACTTGAAACACCTCTGCACCCAACTATTTTGTAACTGCTCAGGTTTCTATTAAGTGCAGCTGGACTACCCTCGTCACAAGGAAATCAGACATGAATGTTGTTTTTACTCTGTGCCTCTGCAAAACATTTAAAAAGAGAACAGACAGGTATAACAGGTAAAAGTAATAATTGGTAACAACGCTGGACTAATGAAACCACTCAGTTAAGCTTCATTTATTCTAAAGCGCAAGGCAACAGAGACACCGCGAGTGGTTGTGAGCTTTCCGTGATACTGCGGGGAAACAAATGGCTTCCCAGCCGTCTTGTGTATGGCAGTCGAGGTTTCGGGATATCCGTGTAGCCCACTGGCACACTTCATGTGTGCAAATGCACAACAGAACAAGCCAAATGAATCGTGTGAAACGCTTGGCTTAAGGCGATGTCTTAAAGCCACTATTGTTTAGACGTAGTAACAACAGCGTCAAATTCACCTGCATGATGCTCTTAACCTATACACAATTTAAATGCACTTCATCTCTCCTAAGCATGGTAATGTTTTAGTTAGCGTCGTCTACAAGCTTGGTCTTGCAAATTTAAGCCTGCAAGGGCATTCGCGTGGGCATGATGCGATCCCCTAGCTTCTATAAGCCGGTGTCACGTACGATCCTCGCATTCGCCGGGCGCACATTTCTCTCTTCTTTGCACTGCTGCCTTTCTTCGAAAAAGCTAGCTCGCTCGAAATGATTAAAGCAGCCGAAGACCTTTCGAGCAGGCGCTGCGTAGTAACACGCCCGCGAGAGCCCACAGGACAACCGCTGGTCACGCCTGGCCAGAATAAGATAGACGTGCGCTACTGGCTCAGAATTGCGGTGAACCTGAACCCCTGCCAACGACGAAATACGTCAAGCCAGAAGCTGGCTAAATGACTGCAATCCATCCAGGTGAGAGAAAGATCACTGAAATGAGCGTGAACGGACACTTTCGCAACTGCGGCTTCTTGGAAGAAATGATTCACACGGTCCCGACAGGCTATCGCAGTCTCTTCGCCGAACCAGGCCGCACTCCCACAGAGCGCAGATAGGTTAAGGTGGTCAGATTCTCTCTTGAAGGTACGTCGCGCTTTCGGTCTGGCAACAGTGTTATCTTTATGAAAACCGCGAGAACGCGGTTTTCAAGACGTAAAATATCGAGACGTAAAACCGCAGGAGTTAACACATTTATTGCACTCTTAAGTGACGCACCAGTGAGACCAACACGTTATAACGCAAAGCGGCAGTGCCGCCCGTCGCCAGTGAACACGAGTATTCCGGCCATGTCCATAAGAAAACAGCTCAGTGCTGAACAAAGGTGATTCATCCCGCGGACATAAATTAGTGACATAGGATTAGTGATTAGCATAATTATACAACAAATTGTATAATTATGCGGGGTCACTAATGGGTCACTAATTAACCGAGGGTCCCACTACAGTTCTTTCACTTTGGGACCCTCGCCTGTACATTTGTTGATCTTGTACTACTTTTTTTAAAGCAATAAACTGAAACTGAAACAATAGATAACTTTTTAAGTTTTCCCTAAAATCATAAATATGCATTATTTCTTTTATATCACGAGAAAGTGAATTCCATAATGAAATTGATGAAAACAAAGCAATGCTCATTTTGCCATAATTCGCGCGTACTTTGGGTAGCAGAAGGTTAATATGGATCGCGAATCTGGTTCTGTTGCGATTACTCAACAAGGCGGCAGAAAAAATGTCGATAATGAGAGTGCGGTGTAATATCCTGAAAAACAAAACGCACATATTGTAAATATACAGTTCGGAGATGGGTAGTATGTTAAGCTGGACAAATATATAGGATTTGATGGTGTCTGACGCGTAGCAGAAGTTATGAGTCGCATTGCTTGTTGTTGTAAGGTCTTCAATGGCGAAATGTGCACAGAATATGAGTTACCCCGTGATGTAATGCAATAAGTAAGATGGCTGTGTATGAATGCGCAATACAATGCTTTAAGAGTGCTTATGCTAAAGCAGTTTCGTGAGTTGACCAATGCCCTAATACCGTACGATTTTTTTTACAAACAGAATTGTTGTGATGGTGAAATTTGAGGTACGTATCAACAATAACTCCTAAAAATTATGTATGATCACTCAAAGGAATGACTACAGAGTCCACAAAAAGATGAGAAATGTTTAGTAATGTTTTGTTTGGTGAGTGAAAAAGCATGAAGCATGTTTTCGGTGGGTTTATCGGTAATCATTTAAGTTGCACCGCTCTACAAGAGAATTCAGGTCATCTTGAAGTTTAAACACGGGAATCGCAGGATCTGAATGATGAGATAAGATGGTTGTGTCATCAGCGTGAGGTAAACATGAAGAGAACTTAAGGCAATGCGGCAAGTCATTTATATGTATCAAAAATAATAGGGGGCCCAAAATAGAACCTTGTGGAACACTTCTGATAATGGGTGTAGGAATGGATGTGAAGTTATTTACCGAGGCAGCCTGAAACCTGTGAAGAAGAAAGCTCTGTAATAGGGTTAGCGCAGGACCTGTTATCCCGTAGTGCTCCAATTTGCGAAAAAGGATGGAATGGGTCAATACTGTCAAACGCCTTAGAAAAGTCAACAAACATAGATCCTGCAATGCCATTATTCTCATTAATGATCTGATTTTGTCAGTGAAACATGCAGTAGCAGTATCAGTCGAAAGACCAGCCCTAAAGCCAAACTGACAAGAAGAAAGAGTGTGAAATGTACTCAAATATTTAGATAACCTTATTTCAATGAGTCTTTCCAATATTTTATCGAGGAAGGGAAGATCAGGTATGTGTCTATAATATCTCATGTTTAGTGGATCACCTTTTTTTGAATAATGGCACGACTTTTGCTACTTTAAATTTCTCAGGGAAAACACCACATTTGAAACACCGGTTAAAAATGTGGCTTAGGATAGGAGCCACAAATAATCTTACAAGTATAAAAATCCACAGCATATCCACGGAGTGAATGATGATGAGTGGGCGAAGCTCCGGAGGTTCATCGTAGATCGTGCCGAGTTTCGGATTAATTTAGTTAACGCGCACGCTACGAATCCTTATGGTTCAACTACGCACAAGTGAAATCTCCCACCGGCACTTCATTGCAAGTCAAGATATATATATATATATATATATATATATATATATATATATATATATATATATATATATATATGGGTGGCCGGTGAACAGTTCTCCAGCGCGAGCAGTCGGTATTTTTCAATCAAGAAACTCGCTAGAAGACGCTGCCTGCGCCAACGTTGTCTCTCGCAGGTGAGGGCGCGTTCTCCTTCTTTGCGAGCTGGTAGAGCGCTCATCGAAGAAAGAGCGTTTCCATAGTCAACGCGCGCCTTTCGCTCTCTCTCTCTCTGTCTCTCTCTCAGAAGACAGCAGATGGAAGAGTGAGAGAGCTCGCGCGCCGGGAGGCACGCGCCGAGGGCGAGCGCGAGCCTCCCGGCGGCGCGAGGTGGCTACATACATACTACTACATATATACTACTACAGAGGAGGGAACGACCCACACCCTAAGGAGCTTCGCCCCTAAAATGCTTAGAGTGGACATCGTCTAACCCAGCTCCTGTAGCTTTTAATCCTGAAATAACTGAACAAACCTCGGAAGTACAGGTAGGAAAAAGAAACATCGATTGAGGACTGCGAGAAAAAGGAGGTACATAGCAAGAGGAAGGTGCGACAGTAAGGCTAGTAGAAAAGTTAATATTAAAAGCGTCAGCGACATCACTGGCCGTGGTGAGGATAGCATCGTTGGCACGAATAGAGGTCACTTTGCTGCATGACTCAGTAGAAATTTCAAAATTCTTTTAGGAGCTGCCACTTCTTCCGTGTGTCATATTTGCAATGCTGTAGTTCATGTTCATAATAATTTTGTTTAACATTCTTTAAAAGCTGGAGTATCAATTATAGCGCAATTTTAAGCGCACATTAAACGGTAGACGTTTTGTTTTTGTTTTCATATAAGTTATCTTTCTTGCGGAGAGATCATAGGAGTGAATCAGTCAGACAAGGGCAACGTGGGGCAAAGTAGCATCTGTTAGATGATTGCAATGTGGTTGAACGCTCAAGTGCTGAGTAAATAGCATCGTAGAACCTGATCAACGCCTATTCAGGATCATTTGAAGCATATGCGCTGGACCAGTCTACGCATTCAATGAGCTTGCAGTATTTGTCCGAATTAAACAGGTTCCTACGACGTGTTACACTACTACGGATGATGGGCTTTTCAAAAAAAGAATGCAGGAATGTGATCGGTTATGTCACTCTCGATTATGCCAGCATGACTGGCGTCATCTATTCGTGATGATGTGATCAATTAATGACTGGCAGCCATCATTTGTACAGCATGTGGGTGCAGATATCAGCGGCTGAAACCCGTAGTTATAAATACAAGTCACCTACTCAAGGGTAGTCAGGCTAGAGGAATCAAGCAAATTAAAATTCACGTCACCCATAATTGTTACATTCTTGCGCTCAGCACTAAGTTTGCTAAGCAAGTGACGGAGAGCATTACAAAAGCCGTAAGGGTCACAGGAAGGTGACCGATAGACAGCAGCGAAAATACGTTTTTTTTTATTATTCTGACAAAGACCTGGCAAATCAATTTCCACCCAAACAGATTCACATTTCGTGACATTCCAATGTAAATCATCGCGTCTTTTATACTGAATATTATTCGATAGAAAGACAGCACAACCACCATGCGGATCACCGCTTTGATGACAATATTAGCTGGAATAACCAGGAAAACCATACAAGTCACCGTGACTGGGTGATAGCCCAGTTTCAGAGCAGAACATAGCTGAGAACTGGTGATTAAAGGGATACTAAAGCATTTTTTAAGAAATTGTGGTTAGCGTGCTATTTTATCGTTTTTCATACGGTGAACTCAAAAATCACGTCGAAAATTGGCATAAACTGCAGCAAATGGCTCTATTTTGGCAAAAACGCGCGGCGCACGTCATGGGCGGCAACTAAAACCTCGTCGCTGCCTATGATTGGTTGAAGAGCTTCATGACATCATTGCGAGTGCCTCGCAGCACCCGACTCTGCCTTGGCTGTGCTAGTGCGCGCGCGGAAACCAACGCCGCAAACAAACGCCGCAAACCAATGCTCCAATGCGGCTACCTTGATCGTCCACAATATGATGTCATTATCAGCGTTTCACTCTGTCATCCTTCTTACCTGCACTACGCGCGCTCCGTGGGGCGTTCCCGCGGAACAAGTTCGGACGCTTATATCGCTGTTGTTTAATTAAATATTGCGGAAAGAACCGTCGTACGCATCCTATACGAGGTCACAGATTCCGAATTTCTATTAAATTCGAGAATTTAAAACCACTTCAGTGTCCCTTTAAAGGAGCCTAATAGAGCGGTAATATTGTCATGGTTCTTAGGAAGGCTACGAGCGTTAAAATTTATCGAAGAAAAACCGCAGATCTGCGAAGAAATGTTATTGAAATCACTAAAGGAAGGAAGTAAGACATCTTTCCTTTATTTTTCTTCCTCGACTGATTTTAATGCATGCCTAAGTGCTGAACACGTGCAGATCAGAGTCACAGGTAATTTTGTGGACCAAAGCATTCCACAGTTTGCCTTGCTTTGATAACTAATTATCAGTCCACAGAAACGCCCATTTCATTTTTTCTTAGGGCAACTGCCTTCGAAACCAGCCGCTTGTTATCAGACGTCAGATGCTCATTATCGTAAATTGGCTTTTCTTGTGCTCCAGAAAGACCGAGACAATCAGTTTTTGGGCGTGCCTTGCGAGCCTTCTTTATAAATTCGGTCCGCTTATTGCGCGAGCAGAAGCGAACAATAATGTTCTTGTTATTTGCATCGCGTGTTGGAACTCTGTGTACCGTGTCGATGTCTTCAGGCTTAACAGAGAAACCAACTTTGACACTTAGAAGCTCGACAGTCTTTGTGCATTTGTCACCCTGCGTTGTTGGAACACCCCTTATTTCTAAATTGTCCAGGCGGGAGTACTGTTCCATGTCGCCAGTCTTCTGCAATAGTTTTCCGTTGCTTTCTTTCAGATGCTTGTTGTCAGATACAAGGCGGCTGTTTTCTGGTTTCGCTGCTTCAAATTTATTGCTCATGAAATCCATGGCTTCCTTCATCTCGTCAACCTCAGATATGAGTTTATTCCCAGTCTCGGAACTGTATCCAGTCACTGCATCCTTCGCTGCATCCAACGTGTTGTGAACGGCAGCTAATTTTTTTCTCAATCGACATTTTAAAATCTTCAAATATTTAGAAAGTGATGCATCTTTTTGCATTTGCGCGCCATTTCTGCATTTAGGTTTTCTCAGTGCGCTTAAGGTGGCGGGATCCTTTTCAGGAACTGTTTTGTAGTGGCGCCTAATGCCTTCAGAGTGGGGACCACGGAAACTCTTGCAGTCATGGTCGACGGCGCTCCAAAGAGAGTGACTGTGACGCTCCGTAGCTTCCAAGGTAGTCGAAGGACTTTCTTTTACTGGTCATCCACAGTGAGCACTGGTGAGTAAACTCGTAACAGCCTTTGAACGCCGCTACTTATCGAGGCATGAATTCACGCGTAATGTGTACGCAGGCGCGCATTGTGTTTTGCTTTACGCATCCCCTAGTACAGTGGTCAACTCTCATATCTATAACGTCGGAGCGTCGTGCTCGGAACTGCACGAGCGACATCTACAGTTGGAAACGGGACACATCTGAGCATGCGCATCGCCACTGACGCGCTTGCCTTGCAGTTTCTGTCCTTGTTTATCGCCAAGGCCGCGATAACTACTTTGGCCGGCAGAAGCGCTGTCAGCCATATAGCGCCGGAAAAAAAAAAAGTGCAATCACCCGCATCGGCGCGTTTTCTACTGCGTACCTATATTCTCGGTTTTGGGTATCATATCGTACCGGCAATGCGCCGCATAATGTATATTGCGCATCGCTCTGTGAATTTTTCATAGCGCATTGCGTTTATTGCCGCGTGCTGTCATTTTATTTCGTAAACCTACTATTAATTGTAATTCACCAACGATGCGTTGCATGCGACTAAATGTAGTTTGGATTGCCCATTCATGCGACGATCAGTCGGTCCTTCGTCGGTTGTAGCCCTTAATGACCGATGACAGGGAGCATCAGCAAGCCGACCTTCCTTATAGAATGCTTCGAGCACTCTATTCACATTTGGAAGTGCAAAATTCTATACCGGCCAAAAGACAGCTTCCGAGCAGCCTGACCCCCCCCCCCCCCCAAAAAAAAAAAAAAAAAAGAAACACAGAAAACATATACAGTTCATAAGTGGGGCCCCGCCACGGTGGTCTAGTGGCTAAGGTACTCGGCTGCTGATCCGAGGGTCGCGGGATCGAATCCCGGCCGCGGCGGCTGCATTTCGATGGAGGCGAAATGTTGAGGCCCGTGTGCTGTGCGATGTCAGTGAACGTTAAAGAACCCCAGGTGGTCGAAATTTCCGGAGCCCTCCACTACGGCGTCTCTCATAATCAGAACTGGTTTTGGGACGTAAAACCCCACAAAACAACAAACAAGTTCATAAGTGGGCGTAAATCTGTTGTCGGGACAATGTGACCGCGAAGGGAGAATTAAAACGCAGCACAGCTTGCGTCGGGCGCTGCCAACAATACGCTTCGTTTCTTTTCCTTTTTGTTTTTTTTGTTGTTGCGCTAAAACCGTCGACAGTTGCATCCGCGGTGATAACCAAGGGTCGAGAATGCAAGGCATGTGCGGCAGTGGCGCTGCGCATGCTCAGAGGTGTCCCGTTTCCAAATGTAGATGTCGCTCGAGCAGTTCCGAGCACGACGCTCCGGCGTTATAGATATGAGAGTTGACCAGTGTACATGTATACCCGCAAAACAGATACGTTAACTTGGCAAGGCGTTGAATGGGGCTAGTTGGTAATTCTTTGCTACGAGCCTCTGGCGCATAAATTACTACAAGAATGCAAACACACAACATACGCAGGCGCTGTGTGTATTGTGTAGCACCTGTCACGGTACGTTGTATCTTTTAGTCCTTGCCGTAATATATGCGCTAAAAAGCTCGTACTTGACTAGCTACGTTAACCTTCAGAACAAATAATTTTGTCCCATCATCAGTACCAGTCTGAGAATAGTCACGCTTCCTAAAGTGATCATCAGAAAGTCAAATTTGTAAAGCTGGGATGACGTTAACACGCTATACTGAATGAGAGCGTTATTGGTGGATACAGATATTCACGCAAAGGGAAGACATGGGCAACATTTAGTGTGCTGTTTACTATCGAGGTTCTCGCCGAAACAGCTTGTTTCTACAATAGATTATGACCCCACGTAGTGTTTGGACTAGGCAGAACTCATATCCCCTCGACATACGTGAATATTTCGCACAGGGAAAACAGTTATAAGTCAAATGACCAAAAACGCTTTCAGTACCGAGTAAACGGTTGTTTTATTACTAGTTCAATGTTGCTGTTATACTCCTAGTCGGGTACCGATTATTACAGTAACCTAAGCCGAATTCCCGTCTTTCAGATTTTCCGCGAATTACGGACATCGTCGTGCGTGAAACTGATGTGCCTCATCTGCACTACGAAGGAAACAATGCCGATGTCACGCTGGAAGTTACGTGCGGCAACTTGTGGACAAAGCGGACGCGCGTGCTGGTGAGCCCTGCCTCGGGCGAGCATTTTTTCCTTCAAACCGAAAAGCCGATCTATCGTCCGGGAGAAGATGGCAAGTATCATATGCATCTTGCGATACCTTTTTTTTTTAAATTAAACTACGACAGGAATCGAAGTTTTCCAGCAGCTCTTGCGACGAAACTTGTAGGTGCGAAGCACGTTATGCAGCTCGGGCTGTCGGTGTCTCCCGCCTCCCGTCACGATAAAGGAAGCGGTCAAATTATCGTCAAAAACAAGTATATAATTCGTGAAAACGGGCACAGAGTAAACTAATAAACTAATATCGTTTAAACTAGTTCAAAATACAAGAATAATCAGGATTATTTGCATTACCTAAGAGAAATTTGTAAAATACGCTTGCGAAAATTGTGCGGGCCGATCCTGGGGGCAGTGCAGTCAGTGTAAGGTTGCCGTGTCAGAAGCAATTTGAACGATTTTTTTTTCTTTATGAGCACTGGCTGTCGGCGTATAACGGCGTCGTCGTCGTGGCCACGGTAAAGCGAGCCCATTAGCAGCGATTGACGTGTTCCTGTGGGAAACGCCAGCGCATCACCGCGCGCTTCGCACCTTCCAGGTTTCACATTACTGTTTTTTTTATATTTTTTTGCGATTTGGGAACAGGCATTTATTTCGTTACTCAAATGTACTAAAGCGCAGAACCACTTTTCCAGCCGTTCTGCGGTTGTCAGACAGCCGCGCCTTCATGTGTCCAGCGGTTGTAGCCGTTGTGTCAACCAGTAGCCAGTCAAGCAGTTGTCTCACAACCGCTGGACTGACCTGAACAAAGCCTTCTGTAACTCTTTTGGAAACACCCTCAAGTGAGCTAAAAGAAAACTGAAGCATCATGCTTACGACTCGGTAATTCTATGCAAAAAAAAAATGAAAAACGAATTGTCGCCGTCCTACGAACTGCGCTTGTAAAACCATCTAAAACAGATAAGTTTGATACGTAATATATTTCGAGTGTATGTAAATTTTCACAACCTTGACGATCACTTTTCAAGTCATGTTCCAAATTCTGCATCTTCGAGCACTCGTTCTGGTCACTTTACAATGTGATTTTCTTTCTTGCCTAATATGAAGCTCAATATTTGAACTGTCTTGGCGGCATTTTATTTTCAATTCCCCATTTTTAACAATGTTTATTCTTTAAATAGTTCTTTAAATACTTGCTGAAGTCACATAGGTTTCAACATATGGTGCTAAATGTGACTTTGTCAACAAAGAAGAACAATCTGCACTTTCTGCTGCTCCATTTTCGCTGAAACTTCGTGGAAAAGGTTCGTTTTATTGTCTGCATCAACCGTTGCAACATTTGTTCTTGTTATGTGTCCTGTATCTTTTTTTTTTCGTGATGGAAAAGCCTGATTGCACCTGCCATGGTAGCTTAGCAGTTACGGTGTAGGCTTGCTAAGCTCAGGGTCGCGGGATCCAATCCTGGCCACGACAGCCTAAAAACGCGCTGAAAATAAATCTTTTAGACTTGCAAAATTCTGGGGAGTCAGTCTACATATTCTGCATCATTTCGTACAGTGCTATACTGCGAACACACCATTAGTAATTCTGAAGAGAGAGATAACACTTTATTAAATATATAGATCCGGCGATTTGGTCGAGGTAGGGCCACAAGCATACCAGCTTATAGGTGGCAGCCTCGAGTTCTTGGACGCGGACGGCTTCCTCGGCGTGCCTGTAGTAATCCTTAAAGCGTTTTTCTTTTTTCTTCCAGTGAAGGTAAGGTTCTTGGCCGTCGATGGCAAGCTTGAACCATCAAAGAGTATCTTCAGATTGGAAGTTCGGGTAGGTACCATTTGAATTATTAGTAGACAGAAGTTCGTAAAAAGAATGAGTGCTAAAACTTGACCTTATTGCGAATTCTTAGTTTCGACTAAGGCTGGCCCGCCGCCCGAAACGTTTATAAAGTAAGATTTTCGTACATGTGTGCTTCTCTCCAATGCTCTCTCTCTCTCTCTTTCTATATATATATATATATATATATATATTCAAAAGAAGAGATTCACACGATTAACAAAAAGAATATAAATTTACTGACATTGCGGCCGGTCCACCGGTCTCTGATGAAGGCCGGTCCACCGGCCGCAATGTCAGTAAATTTATATTCTTTTTGTTAATCGTGTGAATCTCTTCTTTTGAAAATATTATTCGGGCTCAGGGATATCTTCTTTCTGAACTATATATATATATATATATATATATATATATATATATATATATATATATATATGCAAAGATAGCTTGGGTTGCCGCTAGTTTATAACAGAATTGACGATGCGCCTCGCGCCTCTTAGAGAACGACGGTTTATCAAGTCAACGTTTCGGTCGGAGCCCGAAGGTCGGGCTCCGACCGAATTAACACCATCTTCCCAAACCATCTTCCCAAAGGGAACCCTGATGGGATGCGAAGCAACAGCGTTGCGCACGGGTGGCGTCACGGGTTGAACGGCGCTAACGCTGCTGCTTCGCACCATCAGGGTTCCCTTTGGGAAGATGGTGTTAATTTTTTGTCGATCGCGGTAGCGGAGCGAGCGGCGGTAGCGGCAGGTGTTGCGGGCGAACGGACGAGGCGGCAGTTGCGGCGAGCGCGCGGCAGGCGAGGGAGAGAGTTACGTCAGCGCGCACTGCGAGGGGAGCGTGACGTCAACGCGCAGCTGCGGCGTCACCTACTTGGCACCGCTCCAACACCTGCGGCGAGGGCAGCGCGTTGCCCTCGCCCTCGCCATACGGACGCACAAAGGGCGTTACACAGGCTGTATATCCAACAGCCCGTCTGTATATCCCGAATGCCCGTCTGTATATCCAACAGTAAAGACTTGAATACATTTTTAACTTTACTTGATAAACATATTCATGCCACCCAAACTTGAATTGATGATCCTTTTCCTGCTCTTTTCTAACTTTCACCATTTGAGTGCCTTTTGAATTTGTTAATTTGTCAGTGCAATTAGTAAACAGTGTCTCTCATGTTCATTAGCGACACTTTTTTGAAGATGGTCACTTTGTACTATTATGTCTACTAAATGACATTTGTCACAAACCTTATGTTGCCTACACTCCATGTAATATAGTATTTCTTTAGTCATGCATTTTTCACTTCTCAATGTATGTATATCTCTTGTGTATTTTGGTTGCCCTCCTGCAATAGTCCCCATTGGGACTGGCAGTATGTATAAAATAAATAAATAAATATTAAGGACACATGTGCAAAAATCTTACTTTATTAACGTTTTGGGAAGGGGTCAAGGGCTCGTTAATTTGTTAGAAATAACTTAATAAAGCAACAAACATTGAAGCTTCAATGTTCGTTGATTCGTTAAGAGCGCGTACACTTGCTAGCAGGCTAACCGGAAGTCGAAGTTCTCCTTCGGCCAATCAGCGGAGCCCGGACCCTTCTGACGTCACCAAAAACCACAATGTCGTCGCGGCTAACATTGGTATGCCGGAAATGGCCAGCGAGGCGCACAGGATTGTTTTTCGAGTTTGTGACGCAACCGCGGCGCGTAGCGCTGCCGCATTTGACATTGTTCATCGTGGCGCCATTCTAAACTTGATGCGCCTGATAATTTGAAAAAAAAAAATGTCGGGGGTGGTTTAGGGGCCCTTTAAGATAAGTCTGGCGCCTAGTTCTGGTATTAGGAGCCTATATTCAGTCAACAGGGTCCGTATTCTGAGATGATCGCCGAAGGCGACAGTGTCGCCTTGAGTGGCGTAGATTCTCGCGTATCGAATGAAGAAGCGACTATACTTGACTACTTGGTCGCTCTTCCGCAAACCAGCAAATCAACGCGCACCAAAGGCGACACTGGCGACATCGTCAAAAGCGATCGTTCTCAGAATACGATCCCAGAAGTTCCAAGCAGGGTGTTCCGTTGGGTGCATTTCAATCGTCTGCCTTTCTTTGCAGAACCCCCAGAACGTGATCGTTGAGAGAACGGAATTTCACCCCCAAAGGGACTTGCTTCTAACGCACATCTACCACATACCAGAACGGACGATTCTCGGAGAGTGGTCTCTCGTCGTCAAACACGGCTACAACGTATGACTGACGCTGCTCCTATTCCTTGATCGCAACGGCTCTAAAAGGAACACGAACAAGTGCAAGCAACTTAGTGAAACAGTGACATTACTCCCGTTCGTCCCGGATAAGCGCTATCTAATAAGTCGAGCTTGTGTGCTAAGCAGAACAGATGGCTCCATACAAATATCGCATTGCTTGTGCGAATGCTTATTACACGTGGTGTCTTCTTTATAGAAAATATATAATTATTATAAATGCTGCGGCACTAAGGCACCTGCCGTCTTCGCGCGCAAACTCACGTAGGGCCGAAAATAATGTTCGGCTGTTGCTGCTACATCAAAATAAATTAAACTGCCTAATTAACATTTCAATAGCCGACATGAAGGAAGTTTCTTATATGGGAGTGTGTGAGGGCGTAACAATTTAAGCAGATTGTAACGGTGGGCGAGTTTATAAAAAATTACGGCATATCCAGTCTTTTCGAAATCGGGGAAATCACCCGTAATTTAGCGTAATAATCATGATTCAAGGCCCCCATGACGAAATAGCGCTTCGCGGAGGTGCAGGCAGAGCGGCTTCTTTATGTCAGACTGCAACTCCCGGCGGCGAAGTGACGAACTTGGAATAAAAGGCGCGTCGCGCCCTTATTTTGTTGTGGAAAGGGGCAGGTCATCCCACTTGCACCGGCGTGTTACCTCTGCGTGTGGCATTTATCTGTTCTGCTTATCTCTTTCTTTCGCGCTGCTCGCAAGAAAACCGCAACTTCCACCTTTCCTTTCGCAGTATAAGGGGCAAAACCCGCGAGTAACCACTTCGGCGCGTCTTCTTGCAGACAGTGCAGCAGAAAAAAAAAAAAAGAAATTATCTGCGCCTATTCGTAAGTAAGAAATGTCGCACACGAAGGATAAGTAAGCAGCCCCGTTGCGTCGCTTAGGTTCGACTGCTGTTTTCTTCTTCTTCTTTTTTTAATGCAGTGATTACGCTGCGCCGCGCCATTATTCAAATTCTACCACTTCCTCACGGGAGGTTCAGCATGACATAAGAGGGCGGCCGCATTGCCTGCGCGTCCTGTGCACTTAGTTTCGATGGGGATCTCTGAATCAATGGCCGATAGCTGAAATCAAGAGAGGGAACTTTATTAAACGTATCCCGTGATTTGGACGGGGTAGGGCCACACGCACCCCAGCCTAGGTGATGGCCTTTGGACACGGGCGGCTTCCTCGGCGTGCCGGACTGCCCAGAGTTGAACGGCGAGGTTGTGGCAGTGCAGGGACGCCTCCCCATCGCGTCCCGCGGTTAGGTACTGCCATCTCTACGCTTTTCGTAGCGAACTCCTGCTGTCCGCTACATGTGCGGCACAGCAAGTTTTCTTTTTCTTTTTCTTTTTTTAGCTTCTGTCAAGGATTCATGGGCACTCTCCGTTTAGGAGGGGGCGAGGCGACAAGCAACCCTCCCCACGTGCATTAAGTTGGGTTCGACTAGCTGACCGGCGATCGGGTCCACGCCCGATCGCACGCAAGCCAGGGACAAGAGACGGGAGACGCTGGGGCTAACAAGAACTGCATCAATTTAATATAACGGGAACACACGATGCAATGCAACACGCAACGCGACAACAAATACCACGCGGGACCTTAATAATGAAAATAACAAAGAGTAAACAATCGTCGGGAAAAATATTCACGACAATGCATTCTTTAACACTTCGCGGACATATGAATGCAAGAATAAACACGCGATCGTTAACACAAAAAAGGATCGGGGTGCGATTGGGTAGAGAGAGTCCTAATAAGCGAAATGAGAGCCGCCGGGCGCGGAAGCTTAGCTGCGGTGATCACTTGCGGGAGGCCCGAGCCGTGGCGTCGGGCTGTCGGTCCGGCGATGCACGCCGTGGCCGAAGATGAGCGGAACCTCGCGCTGCACGCCTTCTTGCTTGGCGGTGTCCCGAACTCAAGCCGCGGGCCCGGGTACGATCTGCCGGCTTGCCGACCACCGTTGGCCCGCACCTCCGCGGGGCCGACCGGACTCCCCTACTGTCCAACGAACTCTGGCAGGTCTCACGTCAGCTCGCCCTGACTCCTCTCTCCCCGTCTTTCTACACTGGCAGTCCGAAGGTACCGGTCCGGGGGCGCCCGGGAGAAACATGGATGACGTTTCCCTGCGACCTCCCCGCGGTGCGCTCCAGGCGGCGACGTGGGCGCAGAAGCGCGGACTTGTCGAGTGCGCTCATTTTGTGACAGCCTCTAAAGAAAGAAATGCGTGTGCCACAGATTGTTACAGCCTATAACCTTGCCGTATAAACGACTACTCCTTCAAGTTGATAATTCAAACGTGAATTAGTAAACGTTTGTTATTTTGATCATTTCAATGTAGTTTTAACACATAGTAACTCTTCTGGTCTCGACGTATAGAGTTCGTCTGCGAAGAAGACAAGTGCCTTACTGTCTTACCGTACTTATTTAAAAACATTATTGTTTAAAGACAGCAGCATCCTATATATATCCAGCCATTGAAGAAGCCAATTGTTAAGTTTCCTAAAGAGACGTCCCACGCTATAACTGCTAAATAGCCTAAGAAAAGAGAACTTTCATGATGCATGGATATTGAAAAATTGCTAATTTTTCTTGTTTGTTTGTTTATTTTTTTATTTTTATTTTCCTTTGCCAACGTACAGTTTCAGCAAAACACAACGTCGACGTTCCTGGTCGACAAATACGGTGAGTGGCGGAAGTGATGGCGACGCCTAACGATGAGTAATGTCGCGTTCTACTCGCTTTATTAAATTTTGTGCATGTCTGTGCCTTGTGACGAGTAAACAACGATTCTACTGACTCGCTTCCTAACTAAACTGTTCATTGAAATTATCAAATAACACGACTACGTTTACCTCACTGATATTACTTACTGGAAATCGCACTACATTTTCCTGTCACTATATATGCCTTTATTACAATCTAACGTTGGTACGTAATGTGCTTTTATCACTCCAAATCTCTCGTGTAAAGTTTTTTTTGTTCGTTACTATTAACTATTATTTGCTTTAGAATAGCGGACTGTATTGGCTATATTTTTTCTCTTGAATTTTGCCTTAGCGTCAACATACGTAACGCCCCTCACGCGTTTCTCACGTCGCATTCGGAATATCAACTGAGTATGTTCGGAGCGCGGTACATTTGAAGTTTTTCGTACACTCCTTTGCCTTGCGAGACGCTCTATACGGATTTAGATGCTGCTAATTTTGCATAG
The DNA here is from genome assembly GCA_013339685.2 of Hyalomma asiaticum. Classification (NCBI taxonomy): domain Eukaryota; kingdom Metazoa; phylum Arthropoda; class Arachnida; order Ixodida; family Ixodidae; genus Hyalomma; species Hyalomma asiaticum. Next base: position 26,718 of record JABSTT010002863.1, read on the forward strand.
TTTCGCATACTTCGATGGCCAAGGTAGCAATACGAGCGACACTGCTGCTTTATAGCCCACAGGCCGTGGAGTGGTCATCGCCGCGCGTATACTCTATGCTCTTGAGCATTTCGTCCTGCGTGTAGTGGCAAGCAAGACACCAGTCGAGCTGACTTTGCTGCATTTTATTATATTTCTCGTAAATAGGATAAACTCACGTCATTCACTGTACTGTGCATTATTCGGCACAAGTCTTAAAATTACAGAAAGCTGAGCGAGTTGTCAAATGTTCACTGTGCGAAGAAAACAGCTTGCAAACACGGACACAGGAGTCTACCCTTCTCCTATATTCCTTTTTTTCTCTGGTGTCCGTATTTGCACGCGCCCCACCACGGTGGTCTAGCGGTTATGGCACTCGGCTGCTGATCCGAAGGTCGCGGGATCGAATCCCGGCCGCGGCGGCTGCATTTCGATGGAGGCGAAATGTTGAGGCCCGCGTGCTGTGCGGTGTCAGCGCACGTTAAAGAACCCCAGGTGGTCGAAATTTCCGGAGGCCTACACTACGGCGTCTCTCATAATCAGAGCTGGTTTTGGGACGTTAACCCCCACAAACCAACCAAACCGTATTTGCACGCCTTTTTCCGTTGCATAATTGGTACAAGCCGTTCATTTCCCGCCAAACCAATTTTATGTGACTTGCCTACACTGCTCAGTCAAGCCAACTTCCTCCCATTCTGTGCGTCAATTCATTGCTGAACTGTAATCATTCAGTGGGCGATCATCAGGTTTCTATAATTTTTTAAGTTGACTTCGAACGAACAGACATAGGTGCCAGTTATGATTCGAGCTTTCGTTTTTGTTTGTGGCTTCCTTTTATGGCCATTTTCAACACAGAGTCGCCTAATTATATAATTCAAGTTGTGATGCGCAGGCACCAGCGCCAGCCGCGCACCGTATATGTAACGCGTGTACTACATGCAGACGGCATCACGGACCGTAATTTTGCTAGAAATACTCCGAAGAAATCCACCAAATGAGGGTCACTCCTGCGGCACCATGCGATTCTTGCATACGATTCTTGTCTGCGCGTGTGCGCTTGAAATTCTTCGTGTAACCAATGTAACTATTCATACCCATTTACGGAGCCTTGACGTATCGGCTGTAAATGACAGGAACGCGGCGACAAAACATTCTCCGTGTCCTCACGTTCGTTCTCGCGTGTTCATTTAAGAATCTGCTAATGGTGATGCAACCCTTATACGCAGGAGCAAATATGGCTTTTAGTGCTCTTAACAAAAAACAAAACACACACACACACACACAAACACACACACACACACACAATTTAGCATATACTCGGAAACCTTTCTTTTTTTTATTTTTGAGACATCTTAAAATTTCTTATACCTCATGGTGTATAAATGATGCGGCTGTTACTTATGATATCGTAGATAGCGTACTGACCGCAAACAATGTTGCTTTTTCTGTTTCATCGCGGCACAGTGCTTCCAAGGTTTAAGGTCGACCTGAAGGTGCCGGATTATGCACTGAGCAATTTTTCGACATTAACCTTCGAAGTGTGTGCAAGGTGAGGCATTTTATTACGCATTTTGTTCAATATACTAAAGATTAAAGAGCACGATTGCACATGGTTGTTTTAGTCGCTTCTTCAGCGCGCAGTGCACGTATGGTTGTATTCTGTTTTGTGTTGTTTCATTTTACTTTGGTTCGGCTATAGAGCGTAAATTACACTAGAGCGTTGTTTAAGTGGGGCTATTTGGCGAAGCACAATCGAGTTGGTTGACGTATCCTCTACCAGGACTGAAGCGACCATTAATGTGCGTGAGAGAAAAATCACTGTGCCTTTACCTGCTTCGTTAATATTCCTATCAGGAACCTTGCCATCGTTGCTCGCCAAGTATAGCATTTTTAAGCAGCACAGGACAAGCATCTAAAACATGAAAGCTCGAAACGAGCAAGCAAGAAAGAACAATCATGTTATGGATAATCAACAAAAAACGCAATGCACACTAAAACATCATTAAGATTGAAAGTTTTACTTAAAGAAAAAATGGCATTGGCCGTATCTGCTTAGGCCAGTGTCAGTCCACGATTTTTATAGTGCTACGATATTGCAGCACAGTTAAACAGCTTGGACTTTCTTACGTCTGTGTATTCTGCTTAATTTTGAAGCGATTAAAGAAATCGTAGAAGCCAAGACAAAGACAAGCCCACTTGTCGAAACGTTATTAACGGACGCACCAATATTTCTTCCACTTCTTCCAGTTTCGTGAATAAAAAACCCGTCGAAGGCGTCGTGCTGTTCGAATTCGGGCTGAAGCAGGAGGTTGGAGACGTGTGGTGGTTTTCAAGCAGCAGATCTCCGGTGCTCGTAAGAACTTGTTGATATTGAACCGTTGTCTCAGGGCGGCGGTCATTTCCAGCCACAGCTTCGCGTCGAGAGCTTGTTTCGGGGTCCACAAAATTTTTCCCTCGGTTGCGCAGCTCGAAGGGGGAGACGCTGCGTATCACATGCAGCGGATGCACCTTGAACCGTCCATCGGCAACCGCCTGGACGCGCTGTTCGCCAGCCACGGGCGCCTAGTGGTGAAAGCGACGGTCATCGAGGAAGCCACCGGAGCAAAGGAGTCGGCTCAGAGTGACAAGACGGTGTTTTGCAAAACGCCTTACGTGATTTCGCTCAGGAAGAATCAACGAAGCTACAAACCTGGCACCAAGATGTACATCATCGTGAGTGTGAACCAAGCTTAAGCTTTTCGCCATTTACAAGCTCACGTGTGCTTCGTATACACCAGTACAAACAGTCACACTAGCGCAGTTCCAACAGTCACAAACAGTCACAAAGTACAAACAGTCACAAAGGCGCAGTTCCATTGTGTTCGCGGAATTTCCAGAACTCGCTATTACGCTCGCGTTAGCGGTTAACTAGCGAGAACGATATCCTTGTATTTTGCATGGCACTGAATGGCTTAGTGTGAACGCAGCAAATGCCTGCATTCGTTTTTTTTTTTTCGCTCTTGAGGACGGTTCGCTAACTGGACACGTACCCTAAAGGCGGTCGTGCGCGCCTGTTCAACTAAGCTATATTTTGTGAACGTTACACTTGGTATAATTCACTTAGATATGATGAGCTACCTCATAATAGTGCCCACGATTTGATTCCAAAAAAAAAGTGAGAGAACGTGCGAATGCGATGTCAAATTTGACATTAAGAAGCTGTACATTGGATGAAACGCAATGACGAAGTTTAACATTGTGGAGATATCCGGATAACTCCAGTCGTGTATTTCAGTGTCTTAAGTATCAAGCCGTAAAAAGCTTCCTGCCTTCTAACGGCTATAGACTGTGCTGCGTATAAAAAGAAAAATATGCATAGTGATGTTGATGTCATATAATTGCTATATTTGTCACACTTCCAATTCGCCGTGCTCCTCCTTGTCTCTCGGTGAGCAGCAGGCCCCAACCCTTTGCCGCCGCTCTATTTCGCTGTCCGTGCGTGAGACCAATATGAAAGGAACGCAGCATCGCCCGTGAACTTGTCATCAGTATCTGTCAACCGCACGGGGCACGCGCCTCGTATCCTGAGAGAAAGGCGCTCAGTTACAACCCCTGTGGTTCGTGGGCGTATGCACAGGAAATACAAGCTCAAAAACGTCGAAGCGCCCCGGCCGCGCGGATAGGGGTAAAATCGAAAGAAAACTTGACTCCTACGTGCACTCATTGCTTCGCCGTTCTTACATTTACCGCTCCCTCTCTCTCTCTCGCCCCAGCTGTATGTTTCGCATAATCTGTTTCCAACGCGAGCTCAGCTACCAGACCAATCATACTCCTCGTCAATCTTCATTCATTTCTTTCGCGAAAAAGTGACGCCGCAGGCGCTTAATTTACACGTGATTCGTCACCATTCCTGAAGAATAAAAGGCAATCGCCTCTTTACGGGAAAAATCTAATTGACCAATTTCTAAGTATTCATGTTTCCTTTAGGCCTAACAGACACAAAGAAATGACAGAGATACGAGGAAATTTCATTGCTTTCTGTCACCCTCATTGCTTTCTGTCACCCTGGCTGAATTTAAGAATACAGGGCCCGTATTCACGAAAACAACTTACGAGAAAAAAGCTCTTAAGAGAAAATTTCAGCCAATGCCGCTGCTGGACATATCATTAGAGACGCTTCCCGACCAATGGCAAAAAGCACTTACGAAAGAGAAGTTTTGTGAATTCGGCCCCTGTTCTCTGCTATAAGAACGCAGTAAAGCGAAGTACCAGAGGCACGTGTATCAAAATTATTGCATGCGGGGGCATTCAATTTTTAATTTTATTTAATGCAAATAAACGTTCCTTTAGCGAGCACGACGGACTCCAAATGGATTCCACGACGGATTCCAAAATCACACCGGGACGATTCAGCGTCCGGTGAGACGTCGGCCACACAGGCGCGGTTACGTAAGCGTACGCGTACAACGCGTAACCATAAATAAGACAGCTCCGACAGAAGAATCCTTAACTGTGGTCCTCCAGTGTACGGAAGCCTCACACAAAACTAGGGGCGCATGCCCCGTCAGGTGGAATCTAACGCATTTAAGAATGTGTCACGTGAAATCAGGCGGGTATTTGGCGCGTTATTTTAGAGGGCGTATCGTCCAGTGGGTGTTATGCTGTTCTCGACTGCGATTATAGTTGCCACCAGTTACATAATGCCGTAAATTTCTTTAGTATTGTAGGATGCTGTCTCGTTACCACTAAAGGGAGCTTGTTTCTGTCTGGGAACATTACCGAATTCGTCTTGAATATCAGGCAAGAACAGGCGGCCCTCATGCAAGGGGCCTTTACTGTGCACGTTATAATTACGTCACGTGTATGCCACGCAGGCTGAAGTGACGTACGTCAACGGAAACCCAGCTCCATATGTACCATTGAAGGCCACTATACTGAACTCCAGAACAACAATTGAAGCCACGACCAACCGTGACGGAGTGGCAACGTTCTTCCTAACAACCAGCGCCGAAGACGGTGTTTTTTCCATCAAGGTGAGGAAAAATATCGCGTTCAAAATGGATTGCCGCTATCGGCGGATCGTAGATGTCTGGCGTGCGTAGCCAGTCAAAACAGCACTGAAAGCAAGATAATCATTCACCACGAGCTGCTTGAAGTGGTATGAATATTCATAATGTTTGGGCAAAAAAATGGAACGGGTAGGCCGTGGTAATAATGGGCTCGAGCATTCGCTCCAGCACATTGGCCGTTTTGGGGGAAAGCGCCGGCACAGTTTGCAACGTATCCGGCATATCTGGGCATTGCCTTTCCGCCATCTGTTGAATGTCACCGCGGTACGTAATTGTCGATCAATGGGCGCAATTAAATACGCATATATACCTCTGTAGATCGAATGGGTTGCCGTGCTTGCAACTCATGAGCGCTTGCGATGCTCTTCGCTCATCTAGCCACGTAACTGTCATGACAACACTTGGTAGGAAGTCCGAGTTACTTGTTATTGTATATTTTTTGCTCGTCAGGTAGAGACTGTGAATTACTGGGATGTAATGGGCAAAGTACAAAGTGGCGATGCGCCATCAAAACTCGCCGATGAATAAGGCACCGCAGTTCGCCTGGCGCTTGTACACAGCACAGAATCCATCACAATCTAATATCTAAACAATACACAATCAATACACAATCAATATCTAAACAGACAAGTGGCATATGACCTTCGCACTATTTCGCTGACGGGATCAAGGCCAAGAACTAATTACGGTACTAAAACTATAGATTATCAGATTATTTCGTTGTTGAATGCATACCCATCCTTAATCGAGTTGGCCAATCAGAACTCAAGTATGTCTCGTTTTAAAAAACAAGTAAAGCTACTTTTCCTGCCTCCTTGAAACATACAATTATTTTGCTATGAACGCAAAAATTATGTAATTTTGTATATTTGTATAACTTTGTATAATTGTTAAACCCGAACAATGTAAACTTTGTATAATTTTTGTCCTAACGTGTTTTTTTACTGTTCATTTTTGTTTATATAAGTTGTGCAATGAGCATTGTACTTATTTTTCTCTGGTTTTGCTCCTGGCTGTCCGACATGTAAGCCCGGGGTGAAGGCCTCGTCAGGAGACATACGAGTCTCCTTTTGCCTTGCCTCGTGGACATATTTCATGTAATGTAACTATGTCCGAAAAAAACTGAAACTGAAACTGAAGTGTCACCAGCCCCGTGGCGTGAGGGAACGTCTACACGCTCGCGAGCCCAGGCGCGAGCACAGGCGACCGCGCCCGCAAGCCAAAGTTCGGGCTCCCTCCGGCTATATCCACGCATGCGGCGCGATAAAACACGGCGCCGTTAAGGCTCCTCTATTTTCAAAAGTATTGGCCTCGTGATCGAACACAGCCGGCGCCTAGCGGCGAGTGGACGAAGCTCCAAAGTGTGGATAGCTCCTCACGTCTGTTAGCCACTGCGATTTTACATGCGCGCGTGCGTCACTCATATCCTCCAATATGTTTGTTCCCTTAGCCGGTGCAGCGTTGAATGTTTTCATGTATTCTTATCCAATAATAAAAGTATTAGTTACAGTATTATTTAGCTTTACGTTGCAGTATTTGCTCCTGCTTAATATCAGTGAGCGCCGGTGTCGGGAGCGTGCTATGTCATCGTCTCACCTCCGGTTCGGCACAGTTATTTCAGTTTGCATGCTGCTGTGCATTTCAGGTATACGACAAAGTGCACTTAGCGTCCACCTGAATAAGTTAAGCGGGGAGCATCAACGTGTAAATGCAGTGCTGCAGCGATACCTTCTCTATATATGTGATCGTGAGCATGACGGAAAATAGCAAACGTTTTTCGCTTGAAGAACACATCTTTTTTTTTTTTTTTTGTGCATAAAAGTAAGCGTTTTGTTATCACGGTCACGCAAGTAATCATGCCAAGAAAGTTATGCGTTTGAGTATCAAAACGTTTAGTTAATACAGGCATGTGTCAAACATTATGAGAGTACGCAAGCAGCGTATACAGTCACATAGCTTGACAAACTGGGCCCGCTAAATGCCTTGCGTTTCATGGAACATGACATGCACGGCACTTAGCGCAATTAGGCGTGTAAGTGATACAGCGAAGTGCACAATCTGCTACTTCATCTCATTTGCGCAGTAACAGGCCATTTTTGTTGTTGTATCCAATAGTGAAAAATTAGCGAGGACACAATACTAAACTACTCCAGTCGCGTAACAGCAATGCCAACATTGTAGACTGCAGAAGAAAAATGGTGAAAGAATGAAATGCTGGACCCTTTGGGCGGGGCGCGAAAGCGCGAAGGGCCACGCGTGTCGCCAACAGGCCTATACTACTACGGACCTTGGCACTACCTTTGCAAAAATAGAGGAGCCTTATACCCCTGTCGCACTAGAAGGTTTAACTCTTTCGTTACCGTGGGAAAATGGGCAACTTTTCGTAGGTTTTTGTTGGTATTTTTTTGTAATAAGTAATAAAATGGTTATACTGTAATGCAATACATCAAGCGAAAGCTAAGTAAATGTACTTTTGACCTGTGTAAGTTTAAAAAACTGAACTTGGAAACTAATATGCATAAAAAATCGTTAAATGTAACATTTCTTGCAAATTTGAAAGAACATTTGCAATTGTATGTTTACTACATAAAAGAACTAAATCTGGAAAATATTCTGAAATATACAAATTGTTTAGATAGGAGACATCTACCTAACAGAAAAGCTTCACTGACCTAGCTCAACAACTGCATGAGTTACACTTGTTTACTTGTTACCCAGTAGAAAGTGTCTTGTTCAGCCAGGTTGCACAGTTTTTTCTTTTTATTGCACAAATTTCTCACGCACAGAAGCACAGTAAATATTAGTAAAAAGGGAAAGAAGTGGGCTATTGAATCATGCATATATGGACATATTGCGCTCTATGGTTGCAAAAAGAAATGGCAACCCGTCTTGCAGTGGCGTAGCCAGAAATTTTTTTCGGGGGGGGCTAGGAGTTTTCGACGGACAGGATGGACGGAGTCGGAGCCTCACTGTGTGTGTGTGTGTGTGTGTGTATATATATATATATATATATATATATATATATATATATATATATTTTTTTTTTTTCGGAACGAAAATGTGCACGCGGCGCATTTGCGCGGACCGCCGCCCATTAAGTATACATTCGTTCAGCATCTGCGAACTACTTCAGCCTTCAGTTGTCATATCAACTGGGTCCCGAAATAACGATACTCTCGCCCATTCAAAACATTTACAGAATGCAATGTATCGACGAAATCTAGTAGAAAGACATTGATTTCCCCGCCACCGCGAAGATTCGTCACTTGCGCACGCTACTACCTTTGTGATAATTTCAAAATAAAGTACAATTATCGATGTACACATACGCATGAAATGCTGTAAAGAATTCGTGATAGCAGGCGCAGCCGGGAACAGCGGGCAGCATACCTGAGGTAGGTAAGCTGAAAATGACGCTATAACAAACACATTTTTTGAAACACTTTATAAATTGATCGTGGCGTTGTCCTGATAAACTCCGGAAGACTCTCTCCAACTTAACATGCTAGTAGACATACAGGACGACATTTTGGTATATATTTCGTATTTATGGATTCCTCACCGAAACTTACCTGTTCGCTACATTATACAGGCGCTTCTTTTACCAAATTTTCGATACATTTGCAGGAAGAACAGAGATTCGCCTGCGATTGTGATTATAAGCCGCTCCAGATCTATCTGTCGTGAACATATTACCACTTCTTTTTTAAAAGAATTAAGTCTATTGCGTTACAGAAAAATGCCGTCCTCATTAACATTGTAGGCCTCCCAAAACATGGCTTTGTCTCCACTAAACTCACAAACACCACCATCCTGGCCCTTTCAAGAATAATTACTGACACATTTGTTAAGCTGAAAAACGTGCTAAAATATCTCTTAATATTGAAAAAGCTTTCTATGTGGTTTGTCACTTCACACTTCTA
>JABSTT010002864.1:0-29465 GCA_013339685.2 Hyalomma asiaticum
GAGCACCGACGGCCCGTGAGCGAACGTCGTCAGTGCTCCGCGGAAAACTAGAGCGCCACATTTAGTGCCAGTGCTCTCCGAAACTGTGATACGCATGATGCGAAGCAAATATTATATGGACGGTCCCTACAGGTTTTCGCCGTCGCCATTGCCGTTACCATCATGTCCCGTATAAAGTACAAATTGATAACCCCTGCGAATCGTACATTCTACAAGCGGGTAAAAGCGCCCGAGCAGGAGCGATGAACGCGGCTGAAGCAGATAAACGGGCCCGGCCCATCTCCGTCGCTCGGATGGCGCATGCGATATCATCCCACTCGGAAGGCCTGCGTCCAAGTGGTGAGGAAACGCCCCGCCCGTCTTTAACGAGCACCAAAGACGCAATAAGGTGGGAGGAGACATGGGGCTGTAGCTCGAGCACAACTGTGGACTTCGCGCAGTCGCCATCGTTGGAGCACGCGCTCTCTCGACAGCCACTGCACGTGCTGCATGCGTACTGCGTAGCAGCGCCTGGATCGCTAGCTCCGTTCCAGGCGCTTCGGACATCTTCGCAACGTCGGAAATGCCCTCGCTCACGCGAATGCAGCTACGACTGCAAGAAGTAACGGGTTCGCTTGATGCCGCTCGGATGGGCAAAATTTCTCGATGGTGCAAAGTGCACGCTGCTTAGCGCGGCGGTCGCGCGGTGTGAAGCGCGTGCCAGAAGACACCAATACAAGATGACTTAGTCCGCGGCTCCGTTGGGCAGTTGTCCCTGCCGCTAGACCCTCAAATGGTACTTTGGGCGCTTGCACGCTTATTTCAGCCCATGTTCACTAGAATTGAGATTGTTCCTAAAGCTGCTGGTCTTACATCGTATATCATATCATGCATTGCTATCGTATTCGTTGCTTCGTCCTTGTGGCGAAGCTCATTTTTTTTGGCACACTGAAATGTACTATAGGATAAAACGGAAACTGACACGCAATACGTGCCAGCCACAATAGACTATGCCACTCGGTTGCTCATCGCTGCACTCGGTCGCGGGATGGAATCTCGGCCGAGGCCAGTACACTCCAGTGGAGGCGAAATGTTGAGGGACGTCTGCTCTACATCTTAGAGGCCACCCAAAAACTGTCAGGAGAGGCTGAAGTGGGATTCACGATGCTAAGCAACGTTCTGCTTATGAAAAATTTAGTGCAAAGCTACTATGTTTGCATATATTCTTGTTTTTCTTTCTCGCTACAGCCGGGTATGTGTTCTTGCACCTTTTGTCGTATCAACAGTTTCCTTTTTTGCCTGATATCCGATGAGATGGCAAATACGAAGAAGGAACTAAGGTATGAGTATGCTAAAAGGAAAGACAACTTAAAATTGCTTCGTGAAGACTTGCGAAAGTAACAGTAAACTGAAAACCACGAGCTGCAAAACGGTAAAACATGGAGAAGAGCCTGAAATTTTTGTTTCGTGCAATTGATGAATTGACGACAAAACTAGCATAATAACCTATTAAAGTGGTCAACTTGAGGTCGAGACGACGTTCTACGCGCTACATTCTCGCATTAAAAGAAACAGTTCAGGCCTCGGAAAGTGCATTCTCGCAGAGTGAGCAATATTTCAGTAGCGCCAACCCTGAGGTTCAGGGTCTAGCATTGGCGGAAAATGGGTGCTCGAACAGCCTGCTATCGGCCAGAAAGTGAATGGACCATGCCTTAGGCGGCCGAAGCAGCTCCGGGACCCACGACTGGGGCAAAGTTTAACGTGTGGGAGACAGTTAACGTGACTCAGGGCATCCTCGACCTGAGCGTGAGGAGCGAGATAGTAGCGCGTCACTGATCCTGGAGCCGCTTTGAATACCTGTTCCTGTTTTCGGCCGATAGTTCTTTCCAAGCTTGGACCTACAATGAACGAACACATCATTCTACAGGACACTTAAATGTGTCATGTTGCATCTGTCGGCTGAACATAATCGCTCATTTCAAGTGTCGCACGAAGCAGGATAGCGTTCTACGGAAAGCCAAAAGGATGCGTCTTAAAACACTGACCTGTCTGGAATGCTGTTCTTCGGTACATGTGTGTGAAAAACCTTTGCTCTCAAGGAGAAGAAGGCTCTTGCACTGGCCGTAGAAAGTAAATACGCAATCACTGGAAACCAATGGGGTCGCTTACGGCAAGATATCTGTGCAGAGAATTCGTTGACACGCCCGTTCTCCAGATAAGAAATCAGGGTGACCTTGACAAGATAACGTCCGGGTAGGCGTGGAAACTTACGCGTTAGGTAACTTGTTTTTCGCGCGGAAACAGCGCGCTCTACATAAAGACAAAGAAAGAAGGCATGACGACACACGTACGCTGACTAACAACTGAATTCTTTTTATTCTCACGCCTTAATATATATCGCTTATAAAACAATAAACAAAACAACGAGGCCTGAAATGCACTCTATGCAAGATTACTCAGCCACCAATAAAAAATCTTGCAGATCCTGCGCACTCTAGGAATCGGTGTTATACGAAGCAGTCAGCGAGAATATTGCATATGATGAATCGTTAGGCATTCATTGAAGTGTTAAGAATAGAATGAATGTCTTTGTGTAAAGTTCTTGAGTAGGTGTATAATTAACATGGGCTGACAGAAACTCGACTGCACCGTGCCAACTGAAACAAATGGTAGGACGTAACGTTTGCTACTGCGTTAGTGCACAGCACAGACATCTGCTTTGTCGAAGAGAAATTCGTGCTGCGGTGGGCCGATGTTCTCATCGGAGCATCGTTCATTGAAGTGTTCCTACGGGAACGAGCGATGTTGGACAAGCTCATGCCGAGTGATAGCAGAACATATGTATAGTTTACTTACATTGGCAAGATAGCGCTTAAGGCACATTCGAAGGGCACTTGACGTTACACAAATGCCATCGCCACAAGTGCGGGAGCGTTAGGTTTATTTGCTATATTTACAGTGTGGGAGGAGCCGCGGTAGGTAGCGTGCTTGCATGGCACCTCGGGGGCCCACGTTTGTACCCGCGTGCCGCCTGGTAGCTTATCTTTCGAGATTACAGCTAGCTCGTGCGTGTCTGTTACATTGTTGTTTCTACACTTTCCACATTTCAATCCCATGCTAGAAGAAGCGGTGTGCCTTCGTTGGGTTTAAGTGAGTTCTAATTCAATATTAAGTGTCTACTTTAATTGGCCTGAGATTCACATGGGAGCATATTATTCAAAACAGTTAAGTGTTGGGTAAGTAGGTAGGTCATGCTTGCGGAGGAAAGCGCTAAAAGTTGAAGAAGAGACCTCACCAATGCCTCAATCTTTAGTGCTCGCTTTCGCAAGTATAATATTGAAACGCATGTGGCGCATGCCAGAATACTACGGGCCGAGCACTATGGGTATGAGGGTCACGTGATTGCAGCATAGTTAACCGTGACGTGCAAGATGAGTATACCATGTTAGTGACGTAAAGACCAGTCTTTCATCTTTGTGATACATTTGCACCCTACCATTTAAATTTTGTTGTAGATAGCGTGGACGAGGGGAACAGGAGCGCACCGAGATGCAGATAGATAGATAGATAGATAGATAGATAGATAGATAGATAGATAGATAGATAGATAGATAGATAGATAGATAGATAGATAGATAGTAGCCCAAAGTCGTTCAAGTTGGCCAAGAAATGCTTCGCATTTAAAAACTCAGCATCTTATCTAGTAGAGCAACGGGTATAGAGCTGACACAGGTTCGCCTTCATAAAAAAAGAAAAAGAAATGGCATACAAAGAGCTCGCTGTCCCGTCAAGTTTCAGGCTCGATACATCAGGCATGTCCATCTCGCACACGTGTTTCGAATGCAGCAGGAATGACGGTGGCGAAATTGCTCACTTTCTGGCGCAATTTACCTTCAGATTCAATATGGCCATCACATCGCAAACATGATACTGTAATAACTATGCTATACTGACATTCCATGGCTTAACAAACAGGCTGTAGTGTGGCTGGCGCTTTTTTTTTCTTGGAAATGGCGAGAAGTATGAATTCGCGCGGAATACACCCAAACAAAAGACAACTGCGACATAATCACGGTAAATATTAGAAACAAAAAATTCGGTGGGTTATCACCCGAAGGGTGGAGAGGTCACTTGACCACGTTTTTTTAAATCATTACTAGACCCTGTAAAGAGAAACGATATGAAACTTGAGAGTACGGAGATTTAATGCACAGATACCTGAACAAACTAACTCGCACCTTGAAGTGAATATGTGCTTCCAGTAGGCTGGTTTTGTGAACACAGTCACTATACCAACACACATGCGAATTCGTACACCATCTCTTCCTGACCTCCAAGTTGTGGACATCACTACTGTTGTATTTAGTACCGGCGCAATGATATCTGACCTCAGTGACCTGTGCCTTGTCTTTTTAGTATACTCTGAATCCAAAAGAATAGCAGGAGCTTATGAAAACTTAACTCACAGGTACATCGAGCAGGCAAGCCTAGAGAAATTCATGTTGCCGTTATTAGCACATGTTTTCGAAGCAAACGATGCAACTGCTGCATGCAAATATTTCATTATGCCTCTAACCAATATGTAGACTCGACGTTTTGTAATGCACGCAGCCAAGAAGAAATCAGAACGCCCTATGTTACTTATGAGCTAGCAAAAAATCAGCAAAACAAAAAAAAATATTCTCTACCATTCCTTCTTATGTACATTATGTTAACTAACATTAAAATGCATTAAATATTCAGTAATAGACTGAATGTCGAACCACCACAGGCGGGGGCATTGTACTACGAGGAATTCGCAAATATTGCCATGGAACAGCCAGAGATCGCATGGCAAATGATTGTTTCTGTTCTTGGTCGCGTTAAAGAGGTTATGTACTTAATGTTGCTAAAACAAAACAAAAAAAAGTATGGTAGACCCCACGTGCTGTGGGAATCGAGCAACTGCGAAGCACGCATCAGGAATTTAAAATAGAACTGCGTTATTGTCTCGCTATACCATTTTGGTACATATTAACGAAACGGCCGCAAGAGCATCAAGACTGTGGCATGTAAACCATGCCGCTCATGACACGCATATCATGATTGTAATGTTATGACCTGTCATTTACGTTTGTCATGCAGTCTGTCGTGCCATAGCAGTTTTGGTATACATCCCATTAACGAATCGCGTGGTATGTAAATCATGCCGGTCATGACATGCATGCCACGATTTTCATGTTCTTAGAACGTGCCACCCAAGGTCGTCAGACATTGTTGTCTCACCATACCAATTTTGGTATATTGCTGCGCATATGCGCGAAGAGGACGATTGATGATTGTGCATGTGCGGCGCTACTGAAAAGAAGAGGAGAACGACGTTAGCATCAACCACCAGCTGGCCGCTGTTGATCTCGCTTTCGCGACCTCATTAAAGGACCCCTTCCTTGCTTAGAGCGTCGAGTGCCCCCGTTTACTCGTAACAGAGTGGTGGAGGTGCCGGGTACACGCCTGCAACAACGGAACTACCAACTCTAGAGCTTCGTCGAAGCCGTCGACTTGCCGGCCTCCCGCCATCTGCCACTGCCATCTCCGATATGCCTGACCAAGCCGCTCCGAGGGCAGCGACCAGCGGTCCGCTGCTGTATTACCGAGTTCCACCGACCTTCGGCGGGAAGGCTGGAGAAGATGTTGACGAGTGGCTCGTACAATACAAGCGAGTGAGTAAGTCTAATGGCTGGGATCCTGCCGCTCAGCTCGCCAACGTGGTGTTCGCTCTTACCGATACTGCGCTGGTGTGGTACGAAAACCACGAGGACGCACTCACGACGTGGGACATTTTTTTTGACGAGGTCAAGGCCTGCTTCGGGGACTCAGCTGCCAAGAAGAAGCGAGCCGAGCAAACCCTTTCGCAACGGGCGCAGCTGCCTGGTGAGACATGCACCACGTACATTGAGGAGATATTGAAGCTCTGTAAAACGGTTGACGCTAGGATGACGGACGAAGACAAGGTAGGGCATCTGTTGAAAGGAGTAGCTGAGGACGTTTATAATTTCCTCATCGGTAAAGAAAGCCTGAGTTCTGTGTCTGACGTAATTCGACACTGCAGAACCTTCGAGTCATTGAAGATGCGTCGCATTACGCCGAAGTTCGGCCGCTTGGCAAACGTTACCACGGTCGCTAGCGTGGACACGAGCACGTATTTTGACTTAGCATCGACCATCCGGCAGATTGTCCTGCGAAGAACTTAATTAATCGCCGTGAAGAGGCGTCATGTGTGACATCTGAGAGGCATGGAGCATATACGCCATGCGAGCCATCGGCAACGCCAGTTTCGACTTCTTGGCACCCTGCGGTTAGCGCAGCGGCAGTTGAATACAGCACAACGCCAGAATCAAGGATGACGACACGTTACCCGGCTTCGCGCTCTGGACGACCCGCTCAGCGTCCGCACTCTCAACTATCGATGCCTCGCCGTGATCTGCGCGAAGAAGCTATACACTACGCTAGAGAGAATGAGGCATTTGAGTACATTGAAGAGCCACCAAGGCGGTCTCTACCGGTCTGCTACTCCTGCGGTGTCACAGGCCATATATCACGTTTCTGCAACCGTCGCAGAACACCGCGGTATGACAGACCACCTTTTCAACGCCCTCAGGGAGCTCCGCGGTCGGCACCATACGGCGACAACTATAGGCCGAGCAGCTTTCGGAACCGCTCTCCAGGATCTGACCGAAGTTTGACGCCTCCACCGCGTCCTCGTGCTCCCCGCTCTCCCTCGCCACTTCATCGTCGCTCCTCGTCCCCTTCGCCACCGGAAAACTAGCCAGCGCGACCGATGGGGGTGAGGTCGCTGGGGAGTTACAACTGTCAGAAATACCTCCGGTGGTGATGCTCAAGAACAAAGTGTGTGTTTTTGTTGATGACGTGCCTGCGTTGGCCCTGGTAGACACAGGGGCAACAATTTCAGTTATGAGTGCCTCTTTTAAGGATTTGTCACATAGCTCTGAACATAGCCACTATGTTTCGCGACCAGTATGTTTCGCAGAAGGAATGTGTGCAACGGTGTGCCTCTCGTGGAAGCAAACGTTGCGTCTCACACAGCGGCAGCGCGCAGTTATATTGGCGTCACATGCTTTGAAGCAGTGACTTCGTTATCGTTAATAGATTAAATGAAGGTGGGTGAGTTACCTGATTCACGGCGATGTCTTGGCGATGCCTGCGTTGAAGTGAGAAAAGCCGAAGCGATGCCCTCGCGTATATGGTAAGTGTTGCAGACACGTTGCGACATCGTGTTTCCGGATGGTGAGCGACGCGTTGGTTTTTCCGCGCGGCAATAGGAAAGAGGGCCGGACGGAAGGCAGTCGACGCCCTTCAGGTGATGTTTCTCCGTGTTACAACACGACTGCAAAACAAGTCTGCTGGCAGCGAGGGCCATGACTCCTAAGTAGTTACCTTATATACGCAAAACTTGTTAAACGGCAGCTTGGGCGTCTCTGTAAACCCCAATATGTGACACGGTGTTCGATATGATTTTGCTGGGCACTAGTGGGCATAATCAGAACCTCAGATTCTCAAAATTTATTGGGAATGCGGTAAATTACAACTGCGTGCCACGGGAGAGTTCACACCCTGGAAGGCAGGAGTACTTTGTTGTTATGCCTATATATCCACTGTTAAATTTAAAGGCGTACGTTCGTATTGCCGTAGCTTCCATTACGACAGTACCGATAGGAGCAGTAACAATAATATAATATTCGATGGGGTGTTACGTGCCAAAGCAAGCTATGATTATAAGGCGCCAGAGTCATCTTGATCACGTGGGGTTGTTGAACGCGCACCTAAATTTTTCCCCCACCGAGATGCGCCCGCGATGGCCGGAAGTCGATCCCACGAGCTCGAGCTTCTCAAGCCGACACCACAGCCGTTAAGCTACCACTGCGTGTAACTGTTCGAAGGATGCAGAGCTCATGACTAGAGATAATCGCTCCGACACTGTACATGTATTTTCTTAAGGTCAAGGTGTAGCGCTACTAGACACAACACACAGACATGAGGCACTCGACACGGGACCTACTAGCAACCTTAATGTAATCGTGGAAGAAAATATATACTCATTTCCACGTGCCTCCTGTCTGTGTGTTTTATGTCTAGTCGCACTAAACCATGACCTTCAATAAACACCAACTATCCTATGAACAAGTCCTTCCGACGTGTATTTTCTTTATCATAAGTGAAATTAATAAAAGTATAGTGATACGGACACCACCAAGTGGGAATATCCATCATTTTTGCTCTTTATATACGATTAAATAAGAAAATATCTTTTAAATGCGAAGCATTTCTTGGCCAACTTGAGCAACTTCTATCTATCTATCTATCTATCTATCTATCTATCTATCTATCTATCTATCTATCTATCTATCTATCTATCTATCTATCTATCTATCTAGCCGCCTACGTCTCGATGCTCTCCTGGGCGTCTCGTTCACCTAATATACCCGAATATTTGCATGGTTGGGTATAAATGTATGACGAACCTTAATCATTGATCTTTACATTGATAAAGTGATATGCTCGTCATATACGTCATGATTAACGACACTGCACTCATGACAGTAGTGCTCCGCCCACGGTGTCCGGGTGTGCGCGCCACAGGGGTTTGCATCTTATAGAACCTACGTGAGTCAATGACCAACTAAAATAGACGTACGAAACGCAGGGACGACGGCAAATAGACACATTAAAAGCTGGGACTGTGGGGGTCCAACCTGCAACATTTAGCAGCCCCTCAAGTTTTCGTCCCTCACCTCGGTTCACAGCCTCCACGATTGGCCCACACTTGTGTCCGCGGTTGACACACGACGGGCACCTCAAAGAGCTCCACTCTTGAGCCAAGAAAAAAATATCGCAGGATGAGATTGAAATGAAGATATTACAACCACACAGACACATACGCAACCTACCAAGCTTTAGGGTGGTACCGAACACGGGATGACGAGGTGCCAAGTAAGCACGCTACCTCTAGGTTACGTCTGCTTCTCCAGCACGGTATATATAATAATAAAAAAAGCCCTATTGCACGAGCATTTTTAACGATGATGCCTGTTTAACATAAATTCCACTTCTAATGTGTGATAAGGAACTTGTTTTGCTACAATTCGGTACGCTTTTGTGCAACTTTGCTCGACAGTATCGGAATACTCCAACGAACGACGCTTATGTTAGCACATCAACGCACCGTTCAGTGCATTTTTCATCGACAAAACAGATGTTTGTGCTTTAGACTAACGTCACTTCCAACGTTACATCGTACCATGAGGTATCATTCAGTCGCCAGGGTGTTGTCGACGATGCTGGATAACTAATGTTAAGCATACTCATGGTTTGGTGCGTGCGGTTTCTGCAAAAACCTTGGTACTAGCCGTAGCAGTTGGACTTAAGCTGAACACTTCGTGATAGGCAATTTCTCCGTTGGCTGCTTCGCATGACAGCGATTCCCACAGTGCGTGGGATCTGCAGGATTTTTTTTTTCTATCAGAGAAGGAGAGGAGGCAACCTATCAGAAATGAAATGAATTTCTCGTGCTTTGAAACAACGTTCGCTTCAACGCAGATATAGCAGCGATAGTTGCTATGCAGATGTGCTCCGGCTTCGTATAAAAGCACGGTGTGAGCTCTGTAAACGCCGATTCCAGAATCTGAACGGAAACCAGGAAAGCTGATGTAGACAGCCGCCGGTAAGAATGTGCGATAACAGTGGCCATCTTTGAGAGAGGGCAGGGGCTGCGTGTGGCGACAGGGATGCGAATCCGCATTCGACGTTACCGAGAATAATACAAATGATTTAGGGGGTCTTACGTCACGAAGCAACAATGTGATTATGAGAGTCGCCGTGGTGATGCGCTCCGGAAACATCGGCCACTTGGGCTCCTTTAGCACGCACTGACATTGCACAGTACACGAGCATGTTGCATTTCACCGCCACCGAAATGAGGCCGCCACTGCCAGGATTAGATCCCGCGACGTAACGTTACCACGAGGAGAGCCGAAGCTGTGCAAACGGATAGTCAAGAGTTCGACAAAAGCTTGTCTGGTCATGTAGCACGTCCCACACAACGAAGATCATGGCGACTAACCAAGTAAAAAAAAACACACAGTTTGACGTTCCGGAACCTGTAGTCAAAATGTGCGTTTTTTTACTTGGTCCGAGTTTTTACTTTTCCGGTGAAACACTGCATTGATTACCACATTCTTATTTTACTATACAAAATCATGCATAAAATCATACCATGTCCCTCAGTAAAAATTGCCTACCAAAATACCCCATACCCGATACGATCAGTAAATTCCAATAGTTTAAAAGGGGTGAAAACATCTCACTCGCAAGCCAGGATAACCTGGCAACCTGGGTTGCTTCCCTGTTTTAGGCGGGGGTTCTTTATGCCGGCCGTCCGGTGTGTGTGCGGGCAGATCCTGCGGTGCACTGCCTTCAGGATCGCGTACTTTTCCGCACTGCCTTCAGGCATTGTAGAAAACTACGCGTGATTTCAGTATAATCAACCGTTACGTACAGCCTCCAGCATTTTTAATAATATCGCGCGAGCGTCGACCGCACGCAGTATCAGCGCCTTACAACGGCGATAATTTGCGAGACCGGCAACAGTACGCGCAGGCGCACAAAGCAGCGCTAGCGCAAGCGTCTTCTGCCACGCTGTTCCTTTCAGGACGATGCACGCCCTACTACAATGACTGTATTAGTCTCCTTAGATAAAAAAAAAGGAAAACAAGAGCGGTGTGAACAAAACCATGCGCACAACTAAAACCGTGGTCTACCGATTTATGTTCTCCTGATCTTTCCTGTTATTGCAGTCAAAGAAACTGCTCAAAGTTGATGCGCAGGGAAATTTGAATAAAAAAAAGTAAGACACGTGGAAATAAAAACGCGGAAATAAAAAAAGCAAGACGTTCATGACGTTTCTATCTGCGATTGTGCGCACTCCGGGCGCCTTTAACAAAGAAAGGGAGTGTTTCATCCTGAAAGGAACAGCCTGGCAGACGACGCTTGTGCTAGCGCTGCGTCGTGCGCCTGCGCGTACTACTGCCAGTCTCGCAGATTATCGCCGTTGTAAGGCGTTGATACTGCGTGCGGTCGACGCTCGCGCGATATTATTAAAAATGCTGGAGGCTGTACATGACGTGTATGTCATGTTAGTGACTGTGATATGTGAAGTGTGCGACCAGAAAGTGATTTTTAAAAGTGCACGTGGGAAACATGAGTAACGCAACGAAAACAAATACGACGACAAAAGACCCTCGTGGACCGAATAACAAGAAAATGAAAGACGACAAAGGCAAAGAACAACGAAAGGCGGGGCGTTGCAAAATGAAATAGAATAACAAAACAAAGCAGCCAACCACAAAGATCCACGGTGTTCCCAGCGGCCAATAGCTGGTGAACACGGCAACACAGCGGTGGCCGATCAAAGAGTAACGAAAAGCAGAAGCGAAAGAAAAGCGAGCGGCATCGGTTTCTTCAGGGGGTTCCACGAAAGAGAGTTCCAGGAAGGAGAGTTTGAGGAAGGCAGCGGATCGTCCACCAGGCCGGGCGTTGAAGACGGCAGTCGGGTTCCGGACCCCAGCCACCAGGGCTTCACCCGTCTGGGACCTCCTGTTGGCCAGACCTCAGCCATCGGAACCCCAGCAGCTCGCAAACTCCAGGCGAGGACTTGCTGAATCCTGTGCCCATAGGCATAGCGGGAACAGTCGGGCTACGGGTCCGAGTTCCACGCCGAGACGCCTGGACAAGATGCCGCTACCACCTGACCGAGCCGCCTAGCCGCCCACGTCCTCCGTCGCAACCAGAATTCCGGCGTCCTCATTTTTCGCAAACCAGCTGCACTTCGCTCACTCGTTCTTCACGAAGCTCATCGACGATTTGGTGAGCCATTCACTTCTCCCTCGTCACCTCCGCACATCATTGCCGGACCCATACGTACTTAGCTGTCAGGACTCACGTAGGACCTATCGATATTCCAGTAGACTTGCTCGTTTACGTTGTGAAGTTTTTCTCAGAGTTATCATTATTTCAGTTTCTCTCTTTTCTTATTAGTTTATATTAAAAGCCTTGTGTGCGTGTGTTGTGTTGTGTGGAAAAAACGGCTTTGTCCTCGATTAGACTCTCGGAGGCTTCGCCTGAGAGAGTCGTCCGAAAGCAGATCTAGAAAAGAACCTGCTAAAATCATCACAGTGACGTAGAAATCGGTCATTCATGTTCGTCATACATTTATATCCGATCTCGCAAAAATTTGCCTGTGCCAAGTGAACGAGGCGACCAGGAGGGCACCGAGTCTTACGCGGCTCGGTGATCTCCTAGCGGTATACATCAAAATTAATAATAGTTTCTTGCATTTTATGTCCCAAAACCACAATATCATTAATGGTAAGCGGTGCTGTTGTGGCGGGATTCGGAAATTTCAATCACCTGGGATAGCATAACGTGCATTGACATCGTACTGTGCACAGGCCTCTATAGCCTTATCAAAACGAGGCGGCCGCTGCCTTCGGTACATCCAAATTGGGGTGATAGGGCGCGAATGTTTGAATAACATGAATGATTGATCGCGACATCAGTAACATGACATGGTTCCCACACTCGTCAAGATTAAAATAAATAATGTCATCGCATGTGGCTCACACCCGGACTGGGGTATGCCGATATGCGTCATAGCACAGGTGATCGAAGGTTCACTTGTGGCCTATGTCAGTAAACGGCTCAGAATAATAGACACGGGAACGGCCGGACATTAACGGATTAAAGGGCGACATGCTCTTTGTAGTAGCTTGCTATGAAATGTACGTGAACTGCCTACACTTTCCCGCTATCTCCGGCGAGCTCCTCTGAGCAGGTCCACCGGAGTGATGCGAAAAGGAAAGTTATACGCGGGGCACGAGTGCATAGGCGGGCGGGCCATTAAGACAGGCTCTGGCTGCGCCGCCTGCGCTGGAGTGTGGGCCAGCGGGGCTCGTTCTGAACGCAGTGCTTGCACGATCCGCCGCACAGGCTGTAATGATCGGAAGCAACCCATCACGCGGCATGAGGGTAGGAATTTACTCCGGGATGCCGAGGAGGAACGCAAGCACGCACCACCTCGTCGATGGTGACTTCCAGGACGTGTCGTAAACGGGCCTTTTTCAACGGCGGTTTTAGTCAAGGCACTTAACTAACGTCAACAGCGGTTGTAGTGTGTGCAAACAATGTAGGACTATGCACTATACATATGTACAATACCACTCGGTGTGCCCGCTTTCATCGACACCCAAGGAATACTCTAACGAGCAACGCTTTTCACGTGAACATAAGCGCATCCTAGCGTGCCTTTCTCTTCGGCATGCCAGAAGTCTGTGTGCTAACGTGACTTATCCATGAGCTATCCTTTAGTCGTCACTGTCCTGTAGACGTGCTTGATAAGTCCACGTTCTGCAAAAAAGTACTGGATTAGCACAAGACATTCATCCTACCGGCATTCTTGGGCAGTAACTAGTTACTAGTAACGCGTTACCGGTAACTAGTTACTTTTTTCAGTAACTTATAACTGTAACTAGTTACTTTTAATTTAAAGGAACTTGTAACTGTAACACTGTTACTTTTTGCACGGTAACTGTAACTGTAACTACCGTTACAGTTACTTCCTTTAAAAAAATATCCAGCAGCGACACTTCCTAAAAGTAGGGCTCGGCAGTATTGCTACAGCCTCTATAGTATCGCAATACAAGACTGTCGCGATGTTTCTCTTAAATATTTATGAGTATGTGTACCGCTGTATCTAGATAAATTTGCAAAATGTATTTGTATCTCACTAGTGGAATGCTTTTACGATGTATCCTTTGTATCGCGATGCTGTGCAGGACACGGACACCTCAAGACTTTTTTTTTGTGCGTGTGGATGTGCTGGCGTGTTTCCAGGGCGGAAATGAGGACATTTTTTTTATGAAGGGAAGCAAAGCATGGCCGATCGGCGACAAAAGAGGGCGGGGAAACGTTCTTCTCCCCGCCGCCATTGCAGAGAAAGGTGCGCGACACCGCAGTGTGGTCGGCCCAAGTGACGAAAGTCACTGTTGTTCAGAGGCTGGTGCAGCATCCTTAATTTTTTAAATGCGAAGCATTTCTTAGCGAACATCGGCGAGTTTGAATCTATCTATCTATCTATCTATCTATCTATCTATCTATCTATCTATCTATCTATCTATCTATCTATCTATCTATCTATCTATCTTGCCGCCTAAGATTTTCTGCTCTCCTGGCCGCTTCGCTTATGGGATGTTTACGAAAATTGGTCTTCCACAACATGACTGCACGACGAACATAAATGACAGGTCATAACATGAAAATCATGATAGGCATGTCATGAGCGGCATGATTTACATGCCACAGTCTTAGTGCTCTCCTGGCCGTTTGGCTAATGGGATGTATGCGAAAATTAGTATGGCACAACATGCCTGCCTGGCGAACATAACTCACAGGTCATAACATGAAAATCATAGTATGCATGTCATTAGTGGCATGATTTACTTGCCACAGTCTTAGTGCTCTCCTGGCCGTTTCGCTAATGGGACGTATGCGAAAATTGGTATGGCACAACATGGCTGCCTGCCGAACATAAATGGCAGGTCAAAACACGAAAATCATGACATGCATGTCATGAGTGAAATGATTTGTATGCAACGGCCTTGGTGCTCTCCTGGCCGTTTCGTTTGTGGGATGTATACGAAAATTGGTATGCCACAACATTACTGCATGACGGACATGACTGACAGGTCACAACATGAAAATCATGACATGCTTGTCATGAACGACATGATTTACACGCCACGCGTTTTTTAACGGTATGTATACGAAAATTGGCATGTCACAACATTACTGCATCGCAATTAAACGTAAATGACAGGTCATAACATGAAAATCATGACATGCATGTCATGAATGACATGACTTATTTACATGCCACGGTCTTGGTACTCTCATGGCCGTTTCGTAAGCGGGATGTATAGGAAAATTGGTATGCAAGAACATGACAGCATGACGAACATAAATGACAGGTCATAACACGAAAAGCATGTCATGCACGCCATGGGCGGCATGATTTACATGCCACGCCTTTCGTTAATGGGATGTATACCAAAATTGCTATGGCGCAACACGACAGCATGACGAACATAAGTGACAGGTCATAACATGAAAATCATGACATGCATGTCATGATTTTCATGTCATATGTCATGAGTCATGACCGGCATGATTTACATGTCATGGTCCTGGCACTATACTGCCGTTTCGGTAATGGGATGTATACGAAAATTGGTTTGGCACAACATGACTGCATGACGATCATGTATGACAGGTCATAACATGAGAATCGTGACATGCATGTCATGAGCGGCATGATCTACATGCCACTCGTTTCGTTAATGGGATGAATACCGAAATTGCTATGGCACAACACGACTGCATGACGAACGTAAATGACAGGTCATAACGTTAGAATCATGACATGCGTGTATGAGCGGCATGGTTTACATGCCACAGTCATAGTGCTCTTGCGGCCGTTTCGTTAACTTCATATTTACCAAACTCGGTATAACGAGACAACCATGCACATCCATTTTACGTTCCTGAGGTGGGCTTCGCATTTCCTTGATTCCCACTGCACGTGGGATCTGTCAATTTTTTTGCGTGGCCAGCCATTTCTTCATGACGACCCGCGCGGAAACCACCTAGAAACAGACGATTTTCAATGCCTCACGCACGTTCAATTCTCAAAGCGGCGTTACTTCCAAAAAGCACTTCTCCAAGCGCCGGCAGCAATGCCTCGAAGGGGCCTATTCTCTTTGTCGTGTGTCAGGATAAGCTCCCATTTTATTTACGAGCGTGCAGCAGTGCTTCGTGGCACCAGGCTGTCCCAACGTATTAAATGCAAAACATTTCTTAGCGAAATTTGGCGACTTTGAGCGTATCTATATCTAGCCGCCTACGACTTTGTGCTATCCTGGCCATTTAGTTAATGGGATGTATACGAAAATTTGTATGCAACAACATGACTGCATGGCAAACATAAATTACAGGTCATAACATGAAAATCATGACGTGCAGGCCATGAGCGGCATCATTTACGTGCCACGGTCTTGGTGAACTCCTGGCCTTTTCGTTAATGGAAGTATGCTAAAATTGGTATGGCGCAACACCACTGCATGACGAGCATAAATGACACGTCATAACACAAAGATCATGACGTACATGTCAAAAGCGGAATGATTTACGTGCCACGATCTTGGTTCTTTTGCGGCCGTTTCTTTAACTTGATATGTATACCATAATTGGTATGGGGAGCCAACAATGTATGACAACCATGGGTGACACGTTCTAAGAACATGAAAATCATGACATGCATGTTATGAGCGGCATGATTTACATGCCACGGCTTTCGTTCATGGGATGTACACCAAAATTGCTATGGCACTTGCACGACTGCATGACGAACGTAAATGACAGGTCATAACATTACAATCATGACATGCCTGTCATGAGCGACATGGTTTACATGCCGCAGTCTCGGTGCTCATGCGGCCATTTCGTTAACTTCATATGTACCAAAATCGGTATAGCGAGACAACAATGCAGTACCATTTTACGTTCCTGATGCATGCTTCGCATTTCCTTGATATCCGCTGCACGTGGGATCTGCTTTTTCTTTTTTTTTGTATATAAATTCCCGACAGTCAATAAAAAAGTTGTTGCAGAATATGAGATGTACGCAACGATTGCTGGTGTTGGGCTTTTGGGTGAGCCCAGTCCGTTCCTTTTATCTGGCAGTTTGCTACGAGCAACTTCGACTGCACGCCTTCATACGTTTCCGTTGAAAGAACTACATAATTTCGTTTGCGGTGTATTAATCTTGTACAGTAACGGAAAAGTAACGACGTTACTTTTTATCAGTAACTGTAACTGTAACAAGTTACTTTTGGAAGCTGAGTAACTGCAACTGTAACATAGTTACTTTTCTGGCTTAGGTAACTGTAACTGTAACAGTGTTACTTTTTACTGGTAACGTGCCCATGACTGCCTACCGGTAACAGTGGCCTGGACGTGAAAAAGGTACAAGGCCTGCGCAGAGGACGCAGAACAGTGTCAGCAGAGGCTCGACCTTGCTGCCTGCGCCCTTATTCTTCCCTTTCGGCCTTCTTCTGACGCTACAACGTGGCCTTTTAAAAAGAGTGACGTAGTGTAATAAAAAAGCGACGACATTAGGACGCCCGTTGGCTTCGCTGCAGAACTCTCCATTAAACAGAATTACTGTTTTTTATTTACTTATTTATTTATTTTATTTTATTTATTTTAAATATGTAAGGCGGTTTATTGCGGAAGCAGCGAAGCGACCGTCTCAGGCGAGCGTCGGACCGAGAGCGCGAGCTCCTCTTTGTCGATGAGCCGATGATGGTAGAGCGTTCGTAGGATTCACCAATCCTCTTCGCTACAATTTATTTATTTATTTATTTATAAAATACTGCAGACAAGAAGTACAAGCAGGGTGAGCAGGGAATACATATATGATAGAGATAAACAACAGAATGAATCAAAGTTGAAACACGTTTTTACACAATTACGTTTGTAGAGGACTATTGTAGGAAAAATTGAACAACTTGGTCATGATACAACTAAAAAGGCGTTATGAAAGAACAACAGTGTACAGGTCAAGGGCGTTGGAGAGGTGCTTTGGGTAGATTATTCCAGTCGGCTATTGTTTGTGGGAAAAAAAGAGTACCGAAAAGTATCAGTTCTTGCGAAAATTGGTGTTAGAGAATGAGGGTGGTGATGCCAAGTGGGTCTGCTTAACAGGGGGAAAACGTATGCTGCGGTGTCTAAGGCTAGTCTATGGTTAACTATGTCTGATAGAAATTCTAGTCGCATTCTTTCTTCGATTCTGTAATAATTCAATGCCGTCTGTATTTAGTAATGCAGTGGGGGAGTCGATAGGCTTAAATTTACTATAAATAAATCGAAATGCTTTTCTTTGAACTCTTTCTAGGTTTTTAATGTTAACTTTTGTGCGGGGATCCCAAACTACGGAAGCGTACTCAAGAGACAGAAGGTTACATTGAGAAGGTTACATTGAGAATAGAAAAGAAGAACTTCTATTCCGTAATCAATTTTGATCATCACGATAGCTAACATACGGAACAGCTCTATAACATCCCATTACATGACACAAACGACATTTACGAGTCTAAGAAGTCACACGTTTTAGAGATTTCCTATCGAATCGAAAGGCCGTTGCCCGTCGGTAGCGCGAAAACGACGGCCACCCAATAACCGAAGATATACTTGCCGAGAATGAAAGCGTTAAAATATTGATAAAGGATGGACTGCTGTTGGGGTAAGCGGCCAGCCAACAGATTTGCTTGAGCGGAGGGCTTATATTTTACCAGTGATTTTTCGCCCCTATGTGTCTATTTCCTATAAAAAAAGAAGAAAGAAGGAAAGAAAGTGGCGCGCAGTGAAATAAAGTTCAGTTGTTAGTAAACAGTGGCGTACAAGTCTGTCTTTCTTGTCCCGTCTATTCAAGTTCCGCTGTTCAAACCAAAGTCAGCTGTGAAACAATAGCTCCAGTAAAACTGTTTGGAAGCCACTGCTGTAGGCTACACGTCGCCTCCACTGCGCCGTGTGAGCGTCAAGTCCGTAAGACATTTACGTTTTCCTTTGCGCTTTTTTTATGTTTTCATAGCTTTTGCCAATCCACGTAAACAAAATGACGTTCGGTGTCCAGCGCATGCCGTGAAGTGAAGCAAACATGTCTATAAAAAATTGCAGCGTTTTCTTTTTTGTAGCTGAGTGCCAAAAATAGCTGCTATGAGCTTCTTTCTTCACATCTGTAACGCCAGCGTCAGGTTGATTGGTAGCATCGTTGCGCGTCCTTGTGTTGTCGCTGTGCGATGGAACGGAAACAGCGTCTCAATGCTTGCGGCAGAGACGCGCTTGTTCTATTGTGCTAAGCTTTGTGATGTGCCGGTTGAGTCGTGGCGAAGAAAAATATTGCAATGCGCTATTTCGTAGTATAGCACGTCTCTTGCGGTCAGCGCACCCGCACACCATGAACCTGTCCAACTTGAATTATGTCACTCCTTGACCTTGGCTGCAGGAAAACGAGCTGTTTCTTACAGAAGATGTTTTTTACGTGAAATGTGTCACTTTAACAGCCATCAGTCAATTTCATCAGCCGACTTCAACGGAGGAGCTTCTATTTCGTTGAAACACGCTGTAGAGTTGCGTTCGGTGACTGGTACAGTTTGAGTTGACGAATTGGGAATGACAGTGACATAGTGTGGGGATGCAATCTATAGCAGCTACAGCGAATGTCGCACGATTGGGCACACCACTGCAAGAGGTGACGTCTGTTTCTCTTACCAGTTTATCCCTCATGTTATTTTTTAGATGTATAAACAAGCATTATTGCTTTATTCTATTGCGCTTTTCTGCTTTTAGTATTTCTATCACATGCGCTTTCTTGTTTTATTTTGCAAATAAAGGCACAGGTACGCTTTATCCTTGCTACATCTAACGAGAGAGCTCGGTGTAGGCTATATCGCGCCATTCGGGCGCCGTCATTCAAGCTCAACTTCTAGCGCTTCGTTTTTTCGTGCAACTAAAAGCATCCGTTTCTGCACACACCCAAACTTTCGATCTCAATCAAATCAATCAATCAAAAAACTTTATTATTCACATGAAAATGGTACACCAGTTTTGTTATAAAGGCAGGGCCCCGTAACTCGCGTGGGAGTTGTGAAGGGGGCCCTTATGTCATATTCTGTTATACAAACACAGAGCGCGTGCGAAAGGGGTATGACGTCAGGAATATGGGACCTTCTCATCAGAGAAGGGACGAGCGTATAAAAGAACGTAGGTTAGTTTTGTAACAGGTAAATGGCTGTGGTTCTTTTAGGTCTGTGGGTAGTTTGTTCCAAAGATGTGATGCGGTATTAGTGAATGTAAATAATCCATATTTAGTGCGAGATTTTGTAATTTACCTGAACCGCATTTGCCAACCTGAACCGCATTTGCGAAACAGATCAAGGACTTTTGCTACATTCTGTCCTAAGTTCAGGTTTGCGCTTCACCTATGAATTACCGCAAGACAATCAGTTGCAATATTTGGACCTGAGGCTGGAACACACCAAGAATCATGTATGTTGGCAATATATCCCAAGATCCGCAAAACCTATCCTGAATTTTAAATCCGCTCATTCCAAGGTAGTAAAAAACGGAATCGCATACTCTTGCTTGTTTTCAGCCTTAGTATAGTCACGTTTTCATCATGCTTCTGACAGCTTTGTGACCCAAGTAATGTGTCTAAGGGCGGCAGGGTTCCCGGAAAGTGCCATCCGGTTGAATGTGCAGAAGCTGATGAAATGTGTAAGATTGGGAGCAATCGAGAGGGCTAGTGTTTCAGCCCGGTTAAACAAAGAGAGAGAGAGAGAGAAAAGAGGAGAAAGGCAGGGAGGTTAACCAGATATTAGATTCCGGTTTGCTACCCTGCACTGGGGAGAAGGGGAGGGGGTTAGAAAGATGACAGCCGAGAGAGGGTACAAGATTCAAGACAAGCACAACAAAAAACACGCGCACACACATACACACACACAAAGAACGTTCCACTTATAGACGTTCACGAAGGCCGGTAGATGTCAAGAAGCGCAGTAGCGCTTGCATGGCCTTCTTCTGCGACGTGATGTCTAGTCGATGGCGTAGGATGCCCTCTTCCGACAGTGGTTTGTCGTCCAGTTTGTTGAGTGCAAGGCGAAGAGGTTGCCTCTCTACGCTGTATCGTGGGCAGTCACATAAAATGTGCTCAATGGTCTCTTCGTGACCGCAGTGGTCACAGGCTGCGGTGTCGGCCATCCCTATGCGGAACGCATATGCTTTTGTGAAAGCGACGCCCAACCATAGTCGGTATAAGAGTGTGGCTTCTCCTCGGCAAGTCTTGGGTGGGACTCGAAGGCTTAAGGTCGGATCGAGAGAGTGAAGTCGGGAATGCGTGAAATGTGTGCCACCCCATTGCGATACAGTACACTTGCGAGCAAGCAGATGGAGCATCGGTGCCGCGTCCGTCCTTGACAATGGTATGGGTACTTGTTGTTCCATATTATGTGCAGAACGGGCGGCTTGATCGGCCCGTTCATTGCCTATAATCCCGCAGTGACTTGGAAGCCACTGAAAAGATATTTTGTGGCCTGCCTTCCCTGTATGTTGCAGCATCTCTGTAACCTGGAACACCAGCTGTTCATGTGGTCCGCGGCGTAGAGGAGACAACAGGGACTGCAATGCTGGCTTGGAGTCGCAGAAAAGCGTCCATTTGTGTGGCGCTTCATCTCTGATGAAATGAAGGGCAGTAAGGATCGCTGCGAGCTCTGCTGCCGTCGATGTTGTCGGATGAGTCGTCTTAAATTTTAAGGTTTTACCTTTCGCGGGTATCACGACTGCTACAGTGGAGCTGTCTGGAAGCACTGATCCGTCCGTGTAGACATGCGTAGAGACCCGGTACTTTTCGTACAAGTAACGTGAGCTGTTTCAGGGCTGGTGATGATACAGCGGCTTTTTTCTCAATTCCAGGAATTGTCAGGTTGATTTCCGGCTGAGCGAGACACCATGGTGGAATTCAAGGTCTCGTAGCACGGGTGAAAGAAGTTGGTAATGAGTCACCATGTGCCGTTATCGTTTTGCTGAAAGAGGTGCGTGGTCTGTCCACTGGCAAAGAAGAGAGGTGGTGCCGAGGGGTCCTGGCAAGGTGCCTGATATGTGTCCTCAGCGCTTCCATGTCAATTTGGGTCTTGATGAGGTGGTCTCTAGCGATTGCTATTGTTGCCACTGTTGATGCACTCTGTGGTAGGCCTAGGCAGATCCGGAGCGCCTGAGCCTGCACTCTCTGTATTGTACGTAGACTTGTTTTGCCCGTGTTCGTTATAGCTGGCAAGCTGTATCGCAGAAAGCCGAGAAAAAGCGCCCTGTATAGCTGCAGCATAGCACGTGTCGGCATTCCCCATGCTTTCCCACAGAAGAACTTGAACAAGTGACAGATGCCCGCCAACCTCTTTTTCATGTACGATACATGGGGGCTCCATGACAAATCTCTGTCAACTATGACACCGAGAAATTTATATGTTCGAACGTAGGGTATGATTTGGCCACTTATCATTACGGTGTAGTGAGTCATAGATTTGCGCGTAAAAGGCATCAGTGCACATTTCTCGGAGGAAATTTCTAGGCCTCGACTACGGAGGTAGATAGCAGCTTCATTGGCAGCTCTTTGAATTCTTGCTCGCAATTGTAACCGCGTCACTGCTGACGTCCATACGCAGATGTCATCAGCGTACATTGACAGCCTGACCGTGCTTGGAATGTGCTGAAGCAAAGCAATTAGTGTGATATTAAATAGCACAGGGCTAAGTACACCACCCTGGGGAACTCCGCGGCAGCTATAATGTAGAGAAGTGCGGCCATCTTCGGTGCTTACGAAAAAGGAACGCATAGAGAGATAGCTCCGTATCCAGCGAAACGTCCGACTACCTCTTCGAGAGCAGAGAGGATTGCTTCATGTGTAACATTGTCATATGCTCCTTTGACGTCGAGGAATAAGGAAGCGCAGAGACGCTTACGGCTTTTCTCATGCTGAACGTATGTGACCAGATCGACGACGTTATCTATCGACGATCGGCCTCGACGAAAACCCGCCATGGCATCTGGGTAGCAGTTGTTGTACTCCAAGTACCACTCCAGGCGTCCTAGGACCATCCTCTCCATGACTTTGCCCACGCAACTTGCCAAAGCGATGGGGCGGTAGGATGAGAGTTCTAGCGGCGACTTGCCAGGCTTCAGCAGTGGCACGAGGCGGCTTGTCTTCCAGCTGATGGGAAGAGTACCATTTCTCCAGGAGCTATTGTACAGGTGAAGGAGAGCAAGTCTCGCTCGCTCACCTAAATGACAGAGAGCTCTGTAGGAAATGCCATCAGGTCCAGCTGCTGATGTGCGTCCGCACAAAGATAAGGCAGCCTGAAGTTCGTGCATTGAGAATGGTAGGTCCATGCGATGATCACCTGGTGGGGGA
Source organism: Hyalomma asiaticum (assembly GCA_013339685.2). Classification (NCBI taxonomy): domain Eukaryota; kingdom Metazoa; phylum Arthropoda; class Arachnida; order Ixodida; family Ixodidae; genus Hyalomma; species Hyalomma asiaticum. The sequence goes on from JABSTT010002864.1 coordinate 23,108, forward strand.
CTGCTCGTCAAAGGCGGCATATTGCTGGGAGCAGGAGGTTGGCTAGCTAATCTGGTACAAAACTCTTCTGCCACGTCAGTATCTAGTCGCTTTTGTGAGAGGGCTAGGGTCTTAAATGGGAACCGCTGCACAGGTGGTGTCCGGAGACCTCGCACTGTCCTCCACAGCTGCGACAAAGGTTTGCGAGGATCTAGTGACTCACAGAAGGCAGTCCAACGTTGCGATTCGAGCTTGTCTAACCGCCGCTGGATCTTCTTTTGCGTGCGTCTAGCAGTACGTAAATCCTCTATTGCTTTCGTACGTCGGTACCTTCTTTCAGCACGCCGCCGGATTGCTCGAAGTCTTTCCAATTCAAAATCGAACTGTGTCGGTTTTACGCAGCATGCTAGAGTACGCACATTGTCGTGCATTGCGGTTCTTATTTCCTCCTCCAAGTCAAGTGGTGTATTGGCTTCGCAGCGTTCTTCCATGATGGATTGAAATTTGGTCCAGTCCACTCTTTGAATTGTATCTCGTGTTTTAGTAGGAGCCAATCCTTTGATCGTGATATATGTTGGGATATGGTCACTTCCGTGCGTCTCTATGTCCGCAAACCATCTAACACGTCTGACAAGGCTTCGTGAGACAAATGCCAAGTCAAGACAGCTGCTGTACGTGGCGCCACGTAGGAACGTAGGACTTCCGTCGTTCAACAGCCATAGCTCCTCACTGGATGCGAAAGATACCAGAGCTCTGCCTCTCGCGTTGACCTTCGAACTTCCCCAGAGTGTATGATGCGCGTTGAAATCTCCGATGACGACCCACGGACCAGAGGATGAGGACAGAATATCCCGTAGTCGTTTGTGGTCAAATCGACTTGACGGCGATAAGTAGGCGCCCACAATAGTGAATGTAAGATTCTTCTTCTTTACTGTTAAGCATACGTATTGATTTTCGTCGTTAGCTGGTACTGGGTGATGAATATAGGTGAGGTCACGTCGAATAAACACCAAAACCTCGCTGTTTTCGTCGACAGTCGACGAAGGGAATGATTCATATCCAGGTAGCCTTATGAAGTTCGTTAAGTTCGGTTCGCAAATGACTATGATGGGAAACATATTGACATACACATAGCGACGGAAGTCTGAAATGCGCGATCTCAGACCGCGGGCATTCCACTGAAAAATTGCTGCATTTCGGACCTCATTCCTGAAGAACAGTGGCTGATGGGCCATGATGGGTCTATTCAAGGGCTGCTAGCACCGGACTCAGAGCGTCCAGCACTTGAAGAGCACTTCTGGCAGACGGTGTATGCATGTTGCTCAGCAACACGCGAATGGCATTAATTAAGGGTCTCAGAAGAGCGACAACTTGCTTATCTGTATTCTGTGACTTCTCAGATGCCACACTGTGTTGCACTGTTGGCGACCTCTGCGGTAGCTCTGCTGCAGGTTGTAGAGGCGCCAGCGGTGGCCATTCCGTTGTAGACAGAGGCCTTCCAGATTTTCCCTTTCCAACATCGGTCTTTGGGGTGCTGGAAACGTGCGTCTGGTGTGCTGCTGATGACGGGTCTGTTTGACGGTTCTCTTGTGAAGATGATGATTGTTGTCGTGATGATCTTCGACGTCGACGTCTTCTTCGCCGGACTTTTTCAGCAGCTTCTCTGTGGGTCGAGCTGTCTCTGACCATTTGTTTGAGGACTGTGATCTCTTTCTTGATTCGAGGGCAGTCCTTGGACGAGGCACAGTGATCTCCTTGACAGTTGGGACACTTCATCGTAGTTGCACTACAGTTGTCTTCCGAGTGAGGTTCGGCGCATCGTGGGCACACCGCGGCATTTGTGCAAACGCCTTTCACGTGGCCAATCTTCTGGCAGTTGAAGCACTGCACAGGCCTCGGAATAAAGGCTCGTACCTGATGGCGAAACTGGCCAACCTTCACGTAGGAAGGAAGACAGTCACCTTTGAACGTTATCCTCACACAGCGTGTATTACCGAGGCGGCCGACCCGCACAATGACGTTGTGTTCACTGGCTGGTTTGATGAGAAGCGGAAGGTCGGCGTTGGGTATTTCAGTGTCAATGTCATAGACGACGCCTGTCACCGTGGCGGCCCAGATCGTACCTTGATGTTACCCAGCTGCGTCACACGCTGCAAGGTGTTCAGCGCGGATGGGTTCATCACATCGATGGCCAAGATGTTCCTCCTTGTGTTTAGTCGGACGTCCTTGATCTCGTTGGGCACAGTGTTTTCCAGATATAAGGAAAGGGCTTGCCTGTTCAGGACGCGCAGATGGTCAGCAGCGTTCTCTGGCACGAACAGAATGGAGTGAGGCCATCGCTGAGGCCTAGTTTTCACAGTAGCCGAACTTGACGCCGAAGATGTGTTAAGAGCTCTTCGTTTGGCCTTGCGGTGCAAGACAGGTACAAAGCCGTCTTCCGAGGAGTCGTCACCTGAGACGGAGTACAGCTCCGTGTCCTCGCTGTCGCTCGATGTGCTTCCACGCTTCCTCGAAGCGATTCCCGCAGAAGAACCGGAACCGGATGGTGCCTCGGGAAGTTGTACGTCCATCCCCGCGATGTAGCGGGCGGTGGACCCCGCAAACGCAGCGAGAAGTCAAGAAAAGCAGAGAGACGGGCCAGATGTGTTCTACAAGAGGAGCACTTCGTCGTCGTTCAAAGAAAACAAAGAAAAACAAAGAAAAAACTGTAGTTATTGGATACGTGCATAAGCTATCTCATGGTCTAAAAAATGTTGCAGGGAGGTTCAATGTCAGAGTTATCTTTTCTGCCCCTAATAAATTAAATAAGATTTGCGGTATAATTGAAAGGAAACTGGATCAGAAAAGATTAGGAGTAAGTAAAAGTAAAATCGGTTGCAAGGTGAAGAAACACACGCCCTCGTTCGGTGCATGCAAAGTAGGTCGGTTGTATCAGGTGCCGTTTTCTTGTGGTGACATGTATATTGGCTAAACAGGCAGGTGTTTGAATGTAAGATTGGCTGAACACAAACGCTCTCTGAAAGGGAATGAATACTCGCACATTGCCAGGCATTGTTCAGACCATGATTGCACCCCTTTATTTACAGATACAAATTGTTGAAGCTTTTCACATCAGCAAAACGGTTCCCGCTGCGTCAGCATGCCATCGATAGCCCTACATGACAGGGAGATTTCATTTTTGAATCAGTACATCACGTAGCTTATGTTGGCTTGGTTCTAACGAGGTTATTCATATTCTGTTGCACACCTGCCCATCTGCGTCATGGGATCACGTGGGTGTGGTCAGTGCTTTAAATATGCGTGTGTTGCTAAATAAAAGTTAGTTGTGAGACAGCGCTGTGGGGTCCCTTCCTTCTTTATGTCCTCGTGTTTCGCGCTGACCATCAATATGCATAATCAGTTCCAACTCGCCCACATGACCATCCTTCTAAAGATTAGTGTGTATAAAAGTCAGCTTAACTGTTCCATAGCATGTTTTCGTGGAAAATTGCTACCAAGGCTCTTGCTGGAGGCTAAACTTTAATAGATTCTGAACCAGTCATTACGGATAAACTACAGATTATGGGCTTACTTTTGAGATGAAAGTGTACAGATTCCGTTGGTGAGGTGTTTGTAATTAGGGAAATGTTTATGCGCCATATTTTCAGCAGTCCCAAGACACCGATTGTCCAAATGTTTATACTAGTCGCATTCATTAAAAAAAGGAGCTTGTATCACCTACCTAAAGGAACCACCTATCACCGACCTGCACTTTCATCTATGTTTATGCCCATGAACCGCGTAAAATTATTGTCGTGTGAGATCTCTGCAATGGAAGTAAAGAAATACAGTTTGTGTTGTTGCCGATGCTCCTCAAGCTGTCCGCATAAATGTTGGAAACTGGAGGACCCAGTATACCGCGTTGTGGAACCCCGTGTGATAATTTTCTAAAAACTCAAGCGGAGACATTTTTCACCTTTAGCTGTCGGTATTTCCAACCGGATTTTATGACATGTCAGAAGTTACCCCGTCAACAGTAGTTTTATAGTTTTTTTATTTATTGTAGTGTGGTTTGTTCTGGCAAATGCTTTTGATAAGTCTACGAAAATTCCAAGCGCGCATATTTCTTTTCAAATGGATCCAGCATTATTTTTTTGCATTAGTAGAACAGTTTCACAGGAACGTTCCTTCAGAAACCAAATTGAAAAGGCGTCAAACGTGCTGCTTCGGTAAATATGGCACTATTCGTTTGTGTAATAGCTTTTCAATTCCTTTAGAAAATACACGTGGAATGGAAATGGGTCTTCAACTTGATTAGTTATCCTTGTCACCACGTGCTGAAAATAATAGAAACTTTGAGCACCTGAATACGGCTCGTATAAGTGACTAATGATGAGATTAAATTAATGATGCTCTCTAAAGCAGGAGATATAGCATAAATGGCATGCTGGACTGCATGACCGAATTTTCAGGCCGTCGTCGTCAAAACACCGCTATTCTTCAGGAACATGAAGTCAACCGTAATTTCCTGCGTAGTCACCGGAAAGAAATCTGCACTTTCATCTATGTTTATGCCCATGAACGGCGTAAAATTATTGTCATGTGAGCTCTCTGCAGTGGAAGTAAAGAAATTAATAAATGCTTCGGCAAGGTCGTCGCCAGTGAGGTCTTGGTTGTTCACGCGATAAGTTTAGGTGTGTGTGTGCTGTCGCCCGAACATCGATTGAACAAACTAGTCATGTTTTTCCAGACGGCTTCGCATGTTCTGGTTCTTTCAAGTTCGAAAAGATTAAGTTGTTCGTTCGCTTTTCCTGAAGACCAAATTTCTATTATTTCTATGTTTTCTATATCTTTCAAAATCTGCTCTCTCTAGATTTTAAAGATTGCTTTTTAAGCGTATAGATTTAACGAGCCCACATATACACTTTCAATGAACGACGGTTATGAGAGCACACCAACGCACCGTAAAGTGCATTTTGATTCGACAAAACAAAAGTGTGTGCTTTGGACTAGCGTGAGTGCCAACGCTGTGTCGTACAATGAGCTACACTTCGGTTGCCACGTTACCGTCGAGTTTCCTGGTTAGCCCACGTTGAACATGCCCATGCACTTATAATAATAATAATAATAATAATAATAATAATAATAATAATAATAATAATAATAATAATAATAATAATAATAAAGTTTATTTGCCATCTTTATGAGATACAGATGGGGGGATTGTAGAAAAAAAGCTGTCCCGGGACAGCTTGACTAGCCTACAACCCTTTGTATTTGGCAGTGAGGCAATATTACACATAAACACATATATATATATATGCACATCCACTTTTACATAATTATACAAACACAAAGCCACACACACGTGCATATATACAGGGGTATACTAGTGCTTTTACATATTTCAACTCGCTCTTTCATCTGAAAGGCAACGAAATCAAAGATGTTAAACATTGCAACATGAATCTATGCATAAACCACATACATCCTTTTAAGTTCTTTGAAGGAGGCCTTGAAAATATCAGACTGTATCGATTTATAGCTGTTTAATAGTGTAGGTATTTCACAATGACTTTGCACAATGATCTTGACCCACTCGAACGATTGGCTTAAATGCCACACAATTCGTCACAGCGAATTTCCTCGCTGCTTCGCATGACACCTGTTCCCACGGTACGTGGGATGCGCAGGATTTCTAGACTTGTTTTTTTTTCGCATGACCACTATCATACAGCAGTGTGTGCAGCGGGTCAAGGGCAAGAGCGCATCCGCTTTTCCCTTCATGGCGGTCTCCTGAACAGCCCCGCTTTCGAAGAGTACGTAGTGTCCCACTGCAGCGTACCAAAGTGAGCTTATTTGCTCCATGCCAAGAACGCAGTTTGAAGAGAGGCCAGATTTGAACAGCGAATGTGCTGAGCCCGGTAAACTATCCTCTGTATTAAAGCTTTTGTGGAGAATTTTACAACCACATGCTCACTAATAAGAGGGAAACGAAGGCTTTAAATTTCGCGGAGATGTTTTAAAAGCTCAAGGTGGCGCCGACCCCTGCATTTCATTTTCTTGCGCATTTCATTGCTCAGCAAACGCGCCGCGATGCTCTAGCGGCTAAATGGCTCCGGGGTGCAGAGCAAAAGGTCGCGGGATCTAATTTCTGCAGCGGCGGCCGCATTTGTGTGGACGCGAAATGCCATAGGCCCGTGTACTACACGATGTCAGTGCAGGTTGATGAACCCCAAGTGGGCGAAATTATGGGCGAAATATTTTTTTTTGCTTTTACGTCATTTGTATGAGGATATCAGATAAATGATATATTTTTTCTGTATGTGTAAATACATTTAGACGTGGTAAAATACGTCTTTTACGTCAGAGATTGTCACCTAGCTTTCTCCTAGGCGAG
>JABSTT010002865.1:0-33914 GCA_013339685.2 Hyalomma asiaticum
CCGTTATTAGCGGTCAAAATAATCGCTATCTCCGCCAGATCATGGCGCCTCTGCGAGCACAATTGATCATGATGAAATGTGCCACTCTGACTGTCACATGTAAATTCATTGCGTGGAAATATCTAGATTAACAGACAAGGGCGTTCCATGTTAATGCCGCATTGATCAATCAGGCAGGATTTTCGAATTATACCTTACGCATATTAAATTAACACAGCACATATTCCTTTATTTATAGGGTGTTAAATAGTAATGCTCAGCTGCAACACCAAAAGTTCAGCCACAAAGTGTTTGATCTTCCAGTACACCGCAAAATTCTTGTCTGTGTGCTGGATTCTGCCAATGAGGATTTTTCCAAGTTCTCGAGTTGCATCTACTGCACGCTGTCTTCCGGCCACCGTGTATCCCACCATATGCCTTCTAGACTGTGTCATTGCCCATCTCATGTACACTATCCCAGCGTCCTCCCACCACCTAGCTTCTTAACGCTGCATCCCATCACTCACCCACTGTCACCACTACCACCCATCAATGTCACTACGCATCCCACCATTGAGCTTTTCCAGCCACCAACAAATGCACCACCCACCCATTGTGACCACCACCACCCACAGTAGTGCTGGGCACCATAGCCTTTTCAACAATTCTATGGTACAATTATCTCTCATACTTGATGCACCAGTATGTGCCGTATGTCGCGCATAAGCGTGCTGTGTGGTAATGCATCACGTCAGTGAATATATTTGGCAGCGGGAATTTGCTGTCAGCGCTTAGCGAATGTGCGTATACGTGTCGATGTAAATAACGTAGATATATGAGAACTCTGCGGAGAAAATAGTCTAAATGATCCGACATTCACATGAAAATGCGTGCGGGCAATGGATCAATCTCATGTGCGTATTTATCAGTTTATCACCTACATAAGGGCCACACAGATAGCTCTTATAAGTACGAGAAATGATCCAACTGAGGCCGCATTGTGCGTGCAGAATTCGGTATCAGGTGCCACAATGTTCGGATAATTTGAGACAAATTAAGCCAATATCTGCCGATAATCTTTCGTTGACTCAAGCGGCGCGGTTGTACCTTATTCTTCCTCTTACAGCATCATATGAAAGAGCACCCAAGCGTGCGCGTATCAAGGATCACGCACGTTCCTCTTCGTTAAGTTCTTTACATGCTTTGGCAATTGTGCGAAACACGATAATTCCAGAGCAAAGCATGAGTAAAACGTACATGCCGAATATTTAGAAAACGAAGAAGAAACAAATGAGAAAAAGAAAAAAAAGGCGTCAGATGCGTAGTTCATGCGCTGTGCAACGTATTTATTCTCAGTTTATCCGCTTATTAGACGCACACAAAGGCTCAAACTGACTCTGCTTTAAAGCCTACAAACATATTGCAACGTTTGTGAGAAAAACGGAGGCTACTACAAGTAAGAAACTACTTGAAACCGTTCAGTGATGAGAAGCGTGATGGCAAAGCAAGGCCGCAGCACCCAGATGTGGCTACTATCTCTGAGGCAATAACAAACAGTATGCAAACTTTTACGCCTATTTTTTTCCCGTACATGGTGTCATAACAACGTAAGTAAGCAATACATAGTGTGTCATAATAAGTGTAGGAGAACTGTGATCCGCTAAAGGGAGAAGCTGATTTTCAAAAACTATTTGTGGTTACGTTGAACTATAAATATAGCCTCCGTGATGACAAGCTGAAGCGCTAGGTGGTGCACCCCTCGTCGTGCCTTTTACGAGAGAAAGTCGCCGTGTTCTACCTCTACCGCTCCATCACTGGCGATTTGTTCTTCTAAATGCTGTTAATATGGCATAACCCATACAGTTTCTTACTCCATAATCAAAAGAAGAGGCGTGCAGGACACGGACACAAGAAGAGCAGTGAACACCACGAACGCCGACTAACAACTGATGTACAGAACAGAGGTGAAAAAGAAAGATGACACACAGCTTATCTGCGCACGCTCGGAATGGTAGCGCCACCTGTCATACGGTTACACGTGCCGTTCTACGCGATAGACAACTGCTAAGACATTCTATCTCCTCCCTGTTTAAGCTAATCGACGGTTGACTCACGCATGCACGTCCACTAATACTGATATGCCAGGCCTCAACCAATAAACGCGTATCTTCGTTCTTATGCCTGTACAGGATCTCGGTTTCGTCTAACTCGGGCATGCAGCTACAGACCTGGCAGTGCAAGGATAGATTGGACGGCGTCCCACCTGATAGCGACCTTCTGTGTTCAATTAATCCTTGATTAATACAACGCGCAGTTTGTCCTACATAAAAACGACCGCAGCTACAAGGAATCTTATACACCACACCCATGCGACAGTCGGTGAAATTGTTCTTGTCTAAGTGCTTAACCGGACAGATATCTGTTCGCTTCTTACCTTCCATCTGCTCATTTCTTCTATGCACGGCAGCACAAACCCTTCCTAACTTATTGGGAGCCGTAAACACAACATTAACCCCATATTTACTTCCTATTTTCTTTATCCTGTGCGAAACTGCGTGGATATACGGAATACTGACGACCTTTTTCTTGTTAATGTTACCCTCCGCTACAGCTTTCGTTCCGGTCGAAATCGACTTCTTAAGACGCTCAGCTACTGTGGCTATGGCTAGTCTAGGGTAACCTGCATCTAAGAGGCGCTCCACCTGCGCATTAAAGCTAATGGTCAAACGGTGCACGCACGACTTTGATAGGGCTGAACTTAAACAGGACAAGGCTATTCCGTTTATTACTACTTTTGAATGCTTGGAGTCGAAGTTTAACAACGGCTTAGATGCTGTAGGGGAATACTGCCAACACACGTGATTCCGCTCAAATGACAACGAGATGTCTAAAAACTGTATTAAGTTTCTCTCCGGTAGTTATTTCGTAAACCTTAAACCATCTCCATTAAGTTTAAATTGATCGCTTACAAAGGTGACGACTGATTCAAACTCGTCCTTACTACAAAGTACCAAGTAATCGTCCGCATACCGAAATACCCTGATGATGTGGTCCCCTAACGCCTCTTTTAAACGGCAGTCAAACTTACTCAAGTATAGATCACTTAGATTAGGGGCGACCTTTGAACCTATACAAATCCCTGATTTCTGCACGAACACGCCTTCTCTGTATCCAACTAATGCTGACGTTAAGTACATGGAAAGAATTTCTAGAAAGGTACCTGTGGAAACTCCGCATCTATCTATGAAACCGGACTCTTGCCCTTGTTCTTGAATCCATTCTCTCACGCAATTTAATAAACCTTCATGCGGCAACGAGTAATACAAACCTTCTACATCCATGCTAAACTCTGTGCAGTCGCCAGGATTTTCCTCAGTTAACAACTGAACTAGAGCCTAAGAATTACGTACACGGTAGGGGTCAGAAAAACTTAGGGATGTTACGCACTTCTGCAAATAGCTAGCTAGACAAACTTGCCAAGTCCCTGACTCTCATACAATCGAGCGAAAAGGAATTTCTGGCTTATGGGTTTTCGCCGAGAAAAATAATTCAAAGCTTGCGCAGATAAGCTGTGTGTCTTTCTTTTTCGGCTCTGTGCTGTACATCAGTTGTTAGTCGGCGTTCGTGGTGTTCACTGCGCTTCTTGTGTCCGTGTCCTGCACGCCTCTTCTTTTTATTATGGATTGTTACCAACGCGCTCAACTTTCTGTCCTTTTGAACTTCATTTCTAGTACTCTGAGCCCTTTTCCGTGTTCTCCTACTTATCTGCGCAATCCTGCTTCTTTAGCCTCTTTAATTGCCATTTGTATGTTTCGCGCTAGAACTATGTCGTGGTTCAAACGCAATAATATCATTCCGATAGAAATTCAGATGTTGTGCGGTTTTCTTCTTCCTTCCACGGGACACGCGAACAGGATTTGCGCGATTATTTCAGCCGAAGCATGGCGGCAAGTCTGATTTTATCGCCAGTGTTTATAAGCCAGCTGTGCCACCCGGGGAGACCGTCAAAGGAACCGCACTTGCGCCAATTGGTTGAGAGTTTCCGAGCAGCACGCGGATTTTTTGTGGGGGACTAAGCTACCGGATCCACTGCAAAGTAAGAGGAATTCTTTTTCTACTAAATCGCCGCCGGAAAAGGTAATGATTCTCGGAGACGCCGTTTTGGATGAGAACCACAAGAAAATTTTAGCATTAGGCCCTAAGCACTGTTTTCATCCTAACCTAAAAGTAGTTGACGTTTTAAGCTAACCTCGGGCTATAACTAAGGTTATTCCGGAAGTTTAACGGTCTCGCTGTATTTCAGATTGCTTCGCCAGCATCAAGCATTCGAACGATCCCGTTAAGGCCTCTGACCCTATCCGACCGCTGGTAAATTACTGTGTGGAACATAAGCTTCGACCTGTTTTATCCGATAGGGAAGGTTGTTTTGTTATAATGCCGAATAGCACTTTTTCAGATAAAGCCTCAGCAGCTGTTGAAAAGAATTTTAGACCTGTGAAACTGAAACCTTCTGTAGTAAAACAACGAGCTGTCGATCTCCTGTTGAAACATGATCTAGATAAGGTAGCTTCCAGTGTTAAAAAGGCAAAATTGCTCACCTTAGAATTATTTTTCTCGGCGAAAACCCATAAGCCAGAAATTCCTTTTCGCTCGATTGTATCAGAGTCAGGGACTTGGCAAGGTTGTGTAACTAGCTATTTGCAGAAGTGCTTAACATCCCTAAGTTTTTCTGACCCCTTCCGTGTACGTAATTCTCAGGCTCTAGTTCAGTTGTTAACTGAGGAAAATCCTGGCGACTGCACAGCGTTTAGCATGGATGTAGAAGATTTGTATTACTCGTTGCCGCATGAAGGTTTATTAAATTGCGTGAGAGAATGTATTCAAGAACAAGGGCAAGAGTCCGGTTTCATAGATAGATGCGGAGTTTCCACAGGTACCTTTCTAGAAATTCTTTCCATGTACTTAACGTCAACATTAGTTGGATACAGAGAAGGCGTGTTCGTGCAGAAATCAGGGATTTGTATAGGTTCAAAGGTCGCCCCTATTCTAAGTGATCTATACTTGAGCAAGTTTGACTGCCGTTTAAAAGAGGCGTTAGGGGACCGCATCATCAGGGTATTTCGGTATGCAGACGGTTACCTGGTACTTTCTAGTAAGAATGATTTTGAATCAGTCGTCACCTATGTAAGCGATCAATTTAAACTTAATGGAGATGGTCTAAGATTCACGAAAGAACTACCGGAGAGAAACGTAATACAGTTTTTTGATATCTCGTTGTCATTTGAGCATAATCACGTGTGTTGGCAGTATTCCCCTACAGCATCTAAGCCGTTGTTAAACTTCGACTCCAAGCATTCGAAAGTAGTAATAAACGGAATAGCCTTGTCCTGTTTAAGGTCAGCCCTATCAAAGTCGTGCGTGCACCGTTTGACCATTAGCTTTAATGCGCAGGTCGAGTGCCTTTTAGATGCAGGTTACCCTAGACTAGCCATAGCCACAGTATCAGAACATCTTAAGAAGTCGATTTCGACCGGAACGAAAGCTGTATCGGAGGGTAACATTAACAAGAAAAAGGTGGTCAGTATTCCGTATATCCACGCAGTTTCGCACAGGATAAAGAAAATAGGAAGTAAATATGGGGTTAATGTTGTGTTTACGGCTCCCAATAAGTTAGGAAGGGTTTGTGCGGCCGTGCATAGAAGAAATGAGCAGATGGAAGGTAAGAAGCGAACACATATCTGTCCGGTTAAGCACTTAGACAAGAACAATTTCACCGACAGTCGCATGGGTGTGGTGTATAAGATTCCTTGTAGCTGCGGACGTTTTTATGTAGGACAAACTGCGCGTTGTATTAATCAAAGATTAATTGAACACAGAAGGTCGCTATCAGGTGGGACGCCGTCCAATTTATCCTTGCACTGCCAGGTCTGTAGCTGCATGCCCAAGTTAGACGAAACCGAGATCCTGTAAAGGCATAAGAACGAAGATACGCGTTTATTGGTTGAGGCCTGGCATATCAGTATTAGTGGAAGTGCATGCGTGAGTCAACCGTCGATTAGCTTAAACAGGGAGGAGATAGAATGTCTTAGCAGTTGTCTATCGCGTAGAACGGCACGTGTAACCGTATGACAGGTGGGGCTACCATTCCGAGCTTGCGCAGATAAGCTGTGTGTCTTCTTTCTTTTTCGCCTCTGTGCTGTACATCAGTTGTTAGTCGGCGTTCGTGGTGTTCACTGGTCTTCTTGTGTCCGTGTCCTGCACGCCTCTTCTTTTGATTATGGATTGTTACCAACTCGCTCAACTTTCTGCGCTTTTGAACTTCAGTTTCCTACTAGAAACTAGAGGGTCCTCTGGCGTTGCGATCGTTCAACCATCATGGAATTATGGGAAGTACAGGCTTCGAATTGGTTCGAGTGCCCCCGTTGCCCTATATGCAAATTTCAATTCGAAAGACAGCCCGTGTAGTTTGTGCACAATACAAACCACGGTGCAGATTTGCGCTCTCGTGCAGTACAGGTCATAGTGCGGAAGCTAACCATCAGCTTTTGTCAAGGCGACAGAGTGAGCGCTAAACGTGTTGCCTTGTGCTCTTGTCTATCCCTGCCTTCTCTGTCTTCGCTTATCCTGAACAGCGCTACACGCTCACTAATCATCACATACCAACTTGCCCAAACTGCAAAGCTTTTGATCTAACCATCAGCCTCAAAGCCGGATCAGAGATTAGCACAGCTGGGACAGCCGCATTGAATTTGTACGCCACTGTCGATTTGCACGAATTTGGACAGGGCTCGATTACAATCCAAAGCACACTTGTGATGTTGGTGTAACTTGTGGCTTGGATGCATATGTGCATTCAGTAGCATCACTATTATGCTAGCGCTCACTGCCTGCCTCGAACAGATAATGTAACATTAAACTGCGTGACATCCTGAGCACAAACACATGAGCTTGTACAGTGTGTGTGATATTCACTTTCTTTCCTGGGCGCGCTTGCTCATTCTTGCCTAAAAAAATGCATTTTTCTCTGCTCTCTCTCTCTCTTTTGTGGCCATAGGAAGTGTATGTAATCGTTGTAAACTGTCTTACAAATGCTTGAGACGTGTTGCTAAACCTAATGTTTAATACATGTTTACCTGAAAGTGAGCTTATTTAGGCATGCCAGGTTGGTATAGCTAATTTGTCATTTTCTTGTCCCGAAAGGCTAGTAGCCATTGTTCTGCTGCAGCTGAAATGACTGCCCCAGGTTCCTGTCTGAAGAAAAGGCCACGTTATTGCTGTAAAAGTGGGAATGGTTTGTTTCTTTCAACTTTGTGCATTGACTTAAGACACAAATTAAAACACGGCTGCCGCAAATGATCAGCACGGGCTGCGTCATCACTTTCACCATTTTCGTTCTTTCTGCTGGTCAGTCTGGCATGCTGTCCGTGTGTTCTTAGTTCGTGCATTTAAATATACTGTCAAGAAATTTAAATATGCTGTCAAGATAGTTTTGAGTATGATTTTGTTTTTAGTGCTCTATTACTTATATATAACTGTTTGAATTCAGTGATCATTATGCTTCCAGATGTGTGACAGCACTGTCTCAGAAACATAGAAGTTCTACTGCTTTAGGGCATAAAATTAGCGCAGTTCTGCAAGAGCTGGTGTGAGCAATGGATGTGTACTCGTACTGCTCTCTCCTGTAATAATGCACGGATTTTCACGTCATTGTCTGAAGCGATGTTGTGAACTGAGATGCTTACTTTCTGTGTGGCTCATTTGAACTCGCATGAACAGCAAACCAGCTACATTTTCAAATCACAAGCCATGACTGGAAATAAATGTTTGAGGAACAAATTGCCCCCACCTCCCCGAAGGGAGTCGTGAGGAAATGCGAATGCATTTCTTGTGCCGAGAGTACACCATCGCCTTGAGAGGCGCCCAGCCAGCGAAGGGTCGAGAGTGAGGGGTGCGCTTCACTCCATTTATATATACGTGCGAGCGAGCGAACGGGAGAGTGGGGCGCAGGGAGGAGAGAGAGTGAACGGCGAGAGAAGGAGCGGCGAAGCACTGCACCTACCCTCTCCTACACTCTCTCCACACACGCGGGAGCTCCGCCGAGATCCCGCGATGCGAGCGCCCTCACACGCCAGAACGCGCTCCTCCTCTCCACTCAATCTCCACTACTCCGCCCGCACCACCTGCTCCGGTTGCTAGGGACGAGGATAAGCGCGCGCGCCCGCAGCTGTTGCTATGGGACAGGGAGTGAGAGAGGAGAGATGCGGAAACCGACGGACACCTGACATGCCCCGACTAAGATATGCTATCGCATTAAAAAAAGACTCATTTGCTAAAGTTTATCCTTGTCCATGGAGTCTTGGAGACAAGGTTTGCTGAGCCATAACAGGGACATGGACCTGAAGAAGCTCTGACTGCAGACTGCTGATGTTCATTCCAGTCTCAGCATCATTCGCCCAGCCTTAGTCAGCACTGTTTTCCAAGGCGCGCTCATCGGAGTTCGGGCCAACCAGTGGCACCAGCAGTGGGATTTCTTTCCTTGACTTTAAGGTAGCGTACTAAATTCTTTCCCAACTGAGTTTCCCCATTAGGCCATCACTTTACATTACATATCAGTCTTCGCCAGCTTACAGCACAAAAGGGATGAGACAAAGACAAAAGAAGGTGACAACACAGCACTTGCACTGGCACTTTCTTTCATCTTCATCCTTGTCCCTTTTGCGCTTTAAGCTGGTCAGAAATGAACTATCACCAGCTAGCCCAGATTTCCCGTCATGTGCATATTATCAGCTTTCGCTGATCCGGCCCTTATGTGACCAATGAAATTGGTTTATTTTATCAATTGGTCCAGTTAATTGACAGGCAAACACAGCCCTATAATGCAAAACTTGAATATGTTTGATGTTGTGTGGGATCCCTTTACTAAAAACTCATTATTAACAAGTTGCGGAATATAGAAAGAAAAATGTGTTTGTTTTATTTATACGAAATTCAAAAGTTCGGACTTATTGTCACAGTTGATGGTGTGAAGATTCCCACAGGTAGTGACGTGTGCACACGATCAGAGGGGCACATAGGACACAAGCCTCTAGCTTTTGTCCTGTGCTTCCGTCTTTGGCGCTCGCATCGTTGCCTTATATTCACAACGTGAATATGTACCAACTGGCCCAGCAAACCACACAGCTCAACTAGTCACAGTTGACGTTGGCAAACGGCGTCCTCTCACTTTAAGTGAGAACATGGAAATACTGCTTAGGTACGTTACATAATGCAATTAAGTGAAAATTTGCACTTGACCGTTCACTATATGCAGGCCCTCTTTCCGCAAAGTCTACACACCGCCATGATCCTTATACACAAACACTTATCTATGCTCGAACAGACACCTATAAGTTCTCCCTCTTTCCATGGACTATTTCGTAACGGTATCTTCTCTTCATGCCATACTTGCAACGGTTCTGTTTAACTTGTAGGTGTTCTAGTATGTGGTGAGTTAGAAAAAGGAAGGTCCGTTGTCGGCGCCCCTCGGTGACCCGAGTGCACGCTGGCAGCACGAAGTGAGAGCCGCAGGCTGGTGAAAGGAACGTTTTATTCCACTGCGCCAAAAAGCGTCTATCCGGGCTGAAGCCCGAACCTCCGCTCTCCTTGCCAGGGAAGAGGAGCCACCTTATATACCCTGGTTGCTCCGCCTCTGCATCCCCGACAGCCAATCACAAACGGCGATCGACACTCCGCTGTAATAACAAAAGAAAACTGTGAACAATACAGTGGGTACGCTTGCTGCCCACCACTCCGCGGGGGAGAGCGCCAACCTAACCATGCGGCGACTGCAGACATTCCTGGACATGCCGCCTAACACCCGTCAAATCGGTTTCCAATTACCAGCTGGCCGGTTCCCAGCTGAACAATGAACTTCCACAGTGGTCGCCACCTGCCTAGCATGTCCGCCACGTGGCTTTGCGCCTTCTCACAAACCCGAACCACATTCCACAATGTTTGAGGCCGGCAAACGGCGATAGGGATACCCCGCGCTTTCCACGTCCCGTATATGCCCGGCCACAAGCAGCAACACAATGCTCATACCCCTGAGACTGACTTGGTGTTTCCTGTAAATTGCAGTCCTTGGAATAGAGGTGTACCTGCATGCATATTTTATGTGTATACCTCGATATTATAGTTCAGGTTGTTTCTTTATAGGTAAGTTTCTTCGTATCTTCCTTTCTTTTCTTTGTAATCAAGTTAGGCAACCACGCGTGTAAATTATGTCTCTTACATCCATTTGTCTCTTTGTCAGTGTTGCATGAAGTGCAAAAAACACCAGGACCGACGAGTAGACAGGACGAGGTGCTGTCTACTCGTCGGTGCTGTCTACTCGTCGGTCCTGGTGGTCCTGGACGAGGCGCCTTGGCCATGAGTGGTGCTGCCTAACACTCCCAGGATAATAAGTACATAAATACACAATAAATTGGACGGGGGGACGAGCGCCTTCGTAGCTCACTTGGTAGAGCATCGGACGCGACATCCGAAGGTCGTGGGTTCGGATCCCACCGAAGGCAGGCTTGTCTTTTCGTCCACTTTAATTCGTTTCTACTTTCTCCACATTTACAATACCACAAGTAACTTCCCCTATGCTTTCTTTGGCTCCATTGTCTGTTTGCTCATTAAGTTGTTTCTCAGAAATAAAGAACGAGCCCTTGACTCCTTCCCTTTCGTTATTTCATAGCTTGGGCCTCGTTGCGGCAGACTTCGCGCCTTAGGTAGCATGCGAGGGCTGATTGGGCAGCAGCCATCTCATCTAAGTTCACGTTACACGTGACGCCTCCTGGCAAGAAAGTGTGTTCCACACGCGCCGCCTTGGCCATGAGTGGCGCTGCCTAACACTCCCAGGATAATACGTACATAAATACACAATAAAGTGGACGGGGGGATGAGCGCCTTCGTAGCTCAGTTGATAGAGCATCGGACGCGACACCCGAAGGTCATGGGTTCGGGTCCCACCGAAGGCAGGCTTGTCTTTTCGTCCACTTTAATGCCTTTCTACTTTCTCCACATTTACAATACCACAAGTAACGACATATTCTTATATTTCGGACCATTATAAATGGGTTCAACTGTAGCGCTTCATTGGGACTGCTCACGCACGCACACTTCTCACAGCAAGTAAAGCATGACTTCTTATAATGTGTATCTGGGACAGTTAATATCAGGAACTCCTACCCAGGAAAATGGAATTCTCCGTAGAATAAGGCTGGCCTGGAGCGCATTCAGAAGGCATTACGAAATCATGACCGGAAACTTACCGCTCTCATTAAAGCGAAAAGTATTCAATCACTGCATTCTCCCTGTACTAACGTACGGTGCAGAAACATAAACTAAGGAGCACGCAACGTGCAGTGGAAAGAAAAATTATAGGGGTAACGCTAAGAGATAAAAAACGAGCGGAATGGATCAGAGAATAGACAGGAGTAGCCGATATTATCTTATCAATTAAAAGAAAGAAGTGGACCTGGGCAGGACATGTCATGAGGAGGAAGGATAATAGGTGGACAGTATAAGAGCGACGGAATGGATACCACAAGAGGGAAAACGCCACAGAGGTAGGCAAAAGGTTAGATGGAGCGATGAAATTAAAAAGTTTGCGGGCATAAAATGGAACCAACTCGCTCAGATAGGATGGATTGGAAATCGTTGGGAGAGGCCTTCGTCCTGCAGTGGACCTAAACAGGCTGATGATGATGATGATCATGATGAAGTAACTTCCCCTATGCTTTCCTTGGCTCCATTGTCTGTTTGCTCATTAAGTTGTTTCTAACAAATAAAGAACGAGCCCTTGACCCCTTCTCTTTCGTGAACTACTCAAAGAGCAATCAAAACTGCCTTGCAGCAGCAGCAGCAGGTCTACTTGAGTCTAGATTTCTGGGCTTTTCGAAGGTTGTCGACTCAAAAGACCTTCCAACATTCCCGTGTGGCACAGGTATTGAAAAGGGCTTCAGCTCTATTTGAAATCATGTAACTGCGGTAGCGGCTGCTGCTAACACGGTTGCTTGAATAAAAAATACTTTAGCGACGTTTGCTTAAAGCTCTTATACTATACCTCTGTTGCTGGAAATCAACTTTCATGTGCATTGAACATACCGAAAAATTATACCAAGACAAACACTCGTAAGCCCACATAAGCAGGAGGTTTTCAGTTTTAATGTACTTGTTGCTTCTTTGAATTTTGAATGAGGGCTCTGGTGTTCAATATTCCAATTCTTGGCCACTGTTCAGCACTATTTGATTTGGCATACGCACACTTCGACCATTTAGTCATTATCCTATGCCCTTTTGGGGAGTGTTTAGGCAGCTTCTGGTGTGTCTTGCATTGCATACCCTACCACGTGGCAGACCCCGTGCTTTTGAACAATAACAAATGGAGGCAATGGGGAAGCACAGACGGTCCCAAGCTGCAGGATTCAAACTTCAAGTGACAAAATATGCTAAGGATTGCACTGAATTGCAGGTCAGGTGCAAGTTTGATGTTGAGAATGAGCATGCTTGCTGCCTGTGGATGCAAATGCGAAGCCTTGCCAGGACCACTTGAACCCAAAAGGCTTTACGTAAGAGTGAATTTAGAAATTTGAAGGATACCTTGTCGAATAGATTCGCCTTACCAGGAGCAATAGCTTCACGATGTCTATGGAAATTGTGGACATGAAAGCACTTGCTGTCACTCCGCACATGAACATTCAGCTCGCAGAGTTCTAAGCCAGTCAAGGGTGGCTTCTGCACTGATATGATCTTTTACATTAACATTCTAAAATTATGACTGTAGAAGGCACATTATAAGAAGTCATGCTTTACTTGCAGTGAGAAGTGTGTGTGCGTGAGCATTCCCACTTAAAGCGCTACAGTTGAACCCATTTATAATGGTCCGAGATATAAGAATATGTCATTAGGATGCAAACATTTGAAATATATATGGCTGATTGGGATGGAAAATATTAAGAAATAAAAACAGCAACCAAAATTCAAGCTGGGGAGTCAGACTTTTCCAAGCCATTCCGGCCTCTTCCTCAGGAATGACTGGGGCCAGCTTCAAGCTGCATTATATCATCTTTGGCACAGCCACCACACTTGCAATGATTCGTCATGGAGTGCAGAGTGTGTATACACCTTGGGGAGAGTTCCCAGAGTATGGTTCAAGTTAAAAAGGACAGAAGGTTGAGCGAGTTGGTAACAGTCCATAATCAAAAGAAGAGGCTGCAGGACACGGACACAAGGAGAGCAGTGAACAACACGTGTTGTTCACTGCTCTCCTTGTGTCCGTGTCCTGCACGCCTCTTCTTTTGATTATGGTTCAAGTTATGTGCCATGATTCAAGCAACAGCGTTTTTCTCCACTGCGGCTCGCTTTTGACGATTGTCGTTCCCTCGCAGTCAGTTTTGTGGTCGAATGCTTGAAAATGCTTGGTGACCACGCTTCATTCTCTGCCTTGCCTCCTGATGTCATCCCTGTGTTCCCGAATTCATTCTGGTGGGTGTTTTGTCTCGCCAATGTACGAGCATGGGCACTAGGTGCATGGAATTTTGTACGCAACACCTCGGCTCTTCTCCTTTTGCTGGCTGGTTTTCAGGAGGGGTGAGGTAGTGGCCTAGTGTGCACGAAGGCACATGTGCACACTAGGCCAATGCTTCTGTGGCTCCTTGCACTTATGGTACCGGTATGCCTTCTGCTCTTTTCTTTCCCTGCGACAGGCGATGGACTGAATGAGGGTTTTCAGTAGCTGGCTTTCATAGGTCCACAGCCATGTGGTCCTCTTCAGTCTGCTCTTCTGAGTCTGGTGTACTGTGTGTATGCTATGGGCTCTTTGAAGTAAAGTGTTCGCAACAGGTGCCTTGCTGCCGATGGGGTGGGAGGAATCATAATGGAGGTAACGACCTCATCTCATCCTCCTGTAAACAGTTTCAGATGCTTGCATTTTCTCACCACTTGGACGTGGAGAAAGGAATGGTGCTGTCTCGTTCACACTCAACCGTGTACTGTATCACAAACGGAAATTCAATGTTGTGTCAAGTTGGCGATTTCAGAGGTCTCCATTACGCAGAAGAATCATCCATGTAGCAAAGAGAAAGTTCAGGTTGGTGAGAAGAAACTGCACGGAGGATTGCTTTTGTATAGCGAAGACATCTAAAAATCGACAAGTTGACATGACATCTAAGTTCTGTTCACCTCACCATAGGGCCTTCCATGCCCTAAGGACCAGCCGAGAAAGGAGAAGGGTCCAGGTGTTGTGACCTAAGTTCTGTGTGCTGAGTGCCCCTGCTCATACACTGGCGAGACAAAACACCTACTGGAATGAATTGGGCTACACAGGATACCCGTGTGGAAGCAAGACATAGAACAAAGTGGTCTCACCGAGCATTGCGAGGCATTCGACATGAACTTGACTTCAAGGGGACAGCAATCCTCGAGTGAGCCCCAAGGGGGAAAAAGACTTTCTTAAATCATGGCACAAAACTTAAACCATTCTCCGAGAGCTCTTCCCACGGTGGATATGCACGGCCATCACTCCATGGCGAGTCGCTTTCTGTGGTCGTGGCAGGGTCTATGTAATGCAGCCCACACCTGAGCCCCAGACATACCTGAGGAAGAGCCGGACTGGCTTCGAAATGTCTGATCTCGCCAGCTTGGATTTTAGTTCCTTTCAATTTATTTATGCTTAATGATCATATTTATGTGTTCTTATGATTTGCTATGCTATTCATTGAAACAGCGTCCAGATATGACCGACATTTTTCAGACAGGCCACAGGCAAGTATGAAATGAACCAACAGATCAACGTGAACTTGCTTTAAATATGATCCGCCACCATTTTGCAATGGCGATGTTTTGGCAGTTCCTGACGTGAGACTGCCAACATCGCAAACATGGTTTGGGATTTGTTGCTACTCGTTGCTTATGCGCAGTCATTTTCCGGGCTGGTTTCGGAGGAAAAGAATGTGCTTCTTAGATGCATGTAAACATATAAATTCTACCGAGGCTACCTGCCTCGTTCAAAGCATTTGCAAGGTGCCGTAATGTTCAGTATGCTACTTTGTTCCCACTGTTGCACAAGTGCCACCATTACGTCTGTCCACCTTCACACAACTTGAGTCAGCATAAACGCGCCTCTGTAGGCTGCGCTAAATGTCGGTGATTACTGAGCTACTGTCGAGAGATCACGACTCGTGGACGCTTTGACCAATCGCTGGTGTCGAATCGTGATGACATTCAACCATACTATCTGCCATACTATCTGGTTCAAGCTACACAGCTTGATGAGCACTTAGCCTAATGCAGCTGATGGATAGCATTAAAAGAAGAGAAAAAGTTATTACGGTGAGCGCATTTTTCAAAACCACGCAGGAGTTTATTTCCTTCAACGGAAAAGTGCATAGTGCTTGGTGAGGTGAGAGCAGGCACGATTTGTTGCAAATGCAGATTGTGAGCATCGCATCGCTTCACAAAATGAAAAGGCCTGCCACCGAGCACTAGCCAAGGCAAGCAATGATAATTACAATGATGATTATATACAGATTAAGACGATCAAACCATCCACTTAGCACTCACACTAACTTAACTTCCCCCTTTGCGAAAGCGGTGATCAAGACAGCAAGTTATGAAGGGAGCTAACGATGGATGTACAGCTTTAGGCGAGAGATGTGGACAGTAACGATGCTTTGGCAACAGTGATCAGTGGCTGAGCGCAAAGGAGAAGCTCAATAGTTTGTGCAAAATCTGTCAAGCACAGTGTATGCACCTATGATTCTGTGAAGAAATTTCTCACGTAGTCCTGGTTCTCGAATGGTGTTGCGTAACACTGAAGCACTATCACTGAGCTTGCATTGAAGCTTTCACCTGACGAAGTTTAATTGCAGCGATGTCTCAAATTTTTTATACCACCCATGGAACCACATACGAGCAACGCTGAAGGAACACAAGGTCTTGCGGAGATTTCATCAATCCTGGAGGTACCACAGGTGCACAGAACGCTAAGCATAATGGCTACCACTCTGGATTAAAACTGACACTGAAAATTTGGCTAGTTGGTAGGGGTTCATAGTGAGAATAGTGGCACCAAAATTGACTAACCCCAAACTCAGGACACAAGCACAATTGCCATGCTCAAGTCGACGCTTGTGCTTGTGTGCCGTGATTGTGGTTCGCCTTCATTTTTTAAAAAGTTATAGCTCTGCATTAGAAAGGTTGCCCAGCATCTCTGCTGGTTTTGTTTACTTACGTGGCATTCAGCAGTGCAATATCTTCCTTCACGGGACATGATTGCCGACTGCATTTTCACAGCCATATCTTGTTGAGAAAGATGTAGGTAATGCCTCCCTCCCTTGCTTCCATAGAAACACTCTGCCACGTTGGTGGTGAGCGCTTGACTACATATTAAGGGGCCAAGTGAGTCCCCGTAACTTGTAGCATACACATGAAGACATTGGTACAAGAGCCTAGATATATTGACACTGCCTATTGTTGCTAACGTCTAATTGTAAATGGGATATTGCTATCGTAATAGGGTAGATGCCATGCATTTTTTCTTTGGCCTTGTTTTCTTTTCTCAGTGAAATGCACCACATGCAGGTATCCTGCAGCATGGTCCACACTGTATGTGTCGTGCCTATTCACTAAATACTCTTCAAGCCTGTGAAACAGGTTCATGCAAGAGGATTTCTTTTGTGAATGATGTATGCCCATATACGGCTGCAAGCCTTCTGGTTGGGAAGTAACTGAACTGACTTGTACTACAGGACTTCATAGCATTACATGGCCAAAAGCTTCAGGGGAACGCCTTCTTACTATTCTGTTAGCTGCCACAAGTTCCTTTCCACAGAGTGGTCCACAGATTGTTTCAGTGCATCATTTGTGAGCAAGGATGCCAAATAATTTGGCTTTCCTTGCTTAAACATTTGGTGCCCACTCGAGCTGCTGCAGTTTTGCAGTGGTTAGAGTAGTCAGCTGCCAAAAAGACAATTCAGTTCAGGCCATGACGATCACATTCCGAAGGCAAAATGCTTGAGGTTCATGTACTTTGATTTAGGTGCACAATAAAGAACCGCAGCCGGCTGAGGTTTCAGGAGCCTTCCACTTTGACTTGCCTTATATTGCTATTTTAGTATTGGCACATAAAACCTTAGCATTTACTAGTGGTAGCACCTATTTCATAACCACTGAGGTGTCACGGTGTGCAATTCTTAAGTGTGTGTCCTGGGTGCTTTATAAAATAAAAGGAATTCTGACCCACGTAATGGAAGTTGACGTTCCAATATGGAAACATTGACGTTCCAGACCAATAGTATGCATGACTTTTCCGTACGTGTTACTGCATGGATGGAATTCTTGACCACTAATTTTTGGCCATGAACCACCGCCATGTCAGAAGATCCGGTGAATTCTCTCATGTAATCTGGTCAAACCGCACCCATGTGCAATGTAACAGTTTAAATTTCCATGAACTCGGGTGGTTGGATGCAAATTATCAGACAAGCACAGTGTGCTTTGACATCGCTGACGCTTTCTTTTGGCTTGAAACAATGGCAGTCTCTTTCCTTTACTTTGTCAAAACTATCCAAACTAGAACGAAAGCCCAGCTTGTCATACCTGTGTGTGTTGTCTGCGCGTCTTAGTCTTTACTTTAAATTTACCCTAAGTATGCACATTCTTTTCGCAGCTGTATTCCATGTGTTCGTCGAGGATTCAATGCCAAGAATGCTGCTGAGAAACAAATGAGGAGCCTGCTAGTTCGCAAGCACGTGACGCAGAGTCTGGGTGGCACACGGCGATTTCAAGAAGATGGTTAAATAAAGGGAACACCAAGAAAATCGCCATTTATTGTGTATAAGATGGTTATTTTAAAGGAGATTGCACTAAATGAGGCTTGACATAAACATCTCTACAATTATGCTTCCTGATCGGTAAAACTGGAACGAAAACTTGGACTACAGCTATGGTCACCACGAAAATGAGCTGTGTTTAAGCAGATTAGCTGATGCCATGCATGAGTACATTGCTCACCCTTTTTCACTTGTTGCATTTCGGCTTTAAGCGCGGCCACTGGGTTTTATTGCTTGTGTTGTATTACGCTCCTTCTACCTGCAGCATGGCATGTTGAAAGGAGTATTGGATGAAGGTTCAATTATTTCATGTTTCACACTGTTTCGGATAGTTTATGACATGATTTGTTGACCACTAAGCGTTGTTACGTCAGAGACATCGCAGACTGAGCGGCGCCAGTAAAAGCTCGTTTGCCGCTACGACGGACGTCTCAAAAGCCGGTAACGAGCCGGGCTCCGGTGATGACTTCCACGTTACCGCAGCAGGGGGTGGCAGTTATCTTCACCAAAAAGGGGTCCTGCTGCCGTCGTACGATGCGACTGAGAGAAGGATTGCCTCGGCGACCTTCGAAGTTGAAGGGGCGGTGCACAACCCTCTTCCCCTTCGGACCTTCAACCTCCGATTGGAAGAACAAGCGTCAGCTGGGCCCTCCCAAGAAGGCGTCGCCGGACGACGCTGGTTACTTAATCCACGGGAGCACCCCGGGATCAGAGGATTCGATAGAGGATTGATTGAGATTCGGCCATCACCTTAAAATCATGCTGTAAATAAATGTAAATATTCTCTTCTCCAAAAGCAACTCCTCGTACTCTTCCCTCCTGCCCCATGGACTCCTGGCCTGAAGGCGACACGAGTCCACGACAAATGGTGGCAGCGATGAACCACGACAACTGGCTGGCAAGCGGTGGGATGAACCACGACGACGGATGGCGAGCGGCGTGATGAACCGGAGGCTCCATGGAGAAAGGACCGGCCGAAAGCCCTAGGAACTGGAAGACGGCGGGATCCACGTAGCGTACCACGACTGCACGGTGTTGGGTGAGTGCCTGGCTTTGTGCTTGGGAGTCATCGAGTCTTTTAGCCTAGGACCGTTAAAAGCTCGATCGTACAACTGCCTAGAATTGTGGTAGTGCGTATCTCAGCAGAAAGCAGCTTTCAAGGGGATGTACACAAGCTGCTGAAGGCAACCCGTCTAGCTTTGTGGAAAAGTGCAGAAAATTATTGGTAGTGGACGTGAGAGAATGAACAGGGAGCCTGAGATTGATTATTGATGCTGAAAGGATAGGTGCAGAGGAGGAAGAGTTACGTAGGATTGGGAGTTGATTGAGGGATTAAGAAATTCAAAAAGGTAGACAAGGATTAGGTAACTTGGGACTGCTAGTGTAGGCTTTCGTTAATTCTGTAGAGTTTACCAGGCTTCAATTTCTCTAGGATCAGAATTGAAATGCTTGTGGGTTTAATTTCTACATTTTGCGAAAGCTGAGTCAAAGTTTAAAGTGGTCACCATGAATTTGACGAGTTTGACGAAATCTAGCCTGTTGATGCTTGCTGAAGAGTTTGATTTGGATATAGATGAGGACTTGCCTGAACGGGAAATTCAAAACCTAATAGTAGAAAGTGGTAGCGATCCGGAGGGCATTGAATATTTCGGGACCTTAATTCTAATTAATCAGGAAAGAGAAATGAAGGAAAGAATTGAGGACGAAAGACGCAGGCAAGAGTTGAAATTTTTGAACGAAGAGATTGAAAGGCTAGATCGTGAACGGAAGGCAATGCAGAGAGATAATCAGGTATCTGCGGAAGTAGCGCGCGAAAGGTGCGAATTGGTAGCGTGTGCGGTGGAGTTCAGAGCCGAAAAGGAGGCTAGCGCACATGAAAGTAGCAATATGTTCACAAGTGGAGTGAACGTTGCTGATGAGCAGTCCGAAGTGAAAGTGGATGTCATTGAAGACCGAAAAAAACGCGACGAAGTATCGTGCCAATGGGATGAAAGAGAAGCACCTAGAGAGGTTGTGGACGATTTGGCACGAATACAAAATGAGGACGTCGTGACGGTGTATCTTGCATGCGATGTCCAAGGTGATTTCGACACGTCATGCAAGAACACCAGTGAAAGGCCAGGAGAGCACAGTGAAGTGCAATGTGAGCACGAAGTTGTATTTGAGGAACGCGACGAGGTATCGTACCAATGGGACGAGAGTGAAGCACCTAGGAAGGTTGCGGGCGATTTGGTACGGATACAAAGGGAATATGTCGCGACGGTAGATCCTGCATGCCGCGTCCAAGGTAATTTCGACTCGCTAGGCAGGACTACTAGTGAAAGGTTAGGAGAGTGCAGTGAAGCACAATGTGACGAGGAGGTTGCAGTCGAGGGTAGCTCCCAGGTATGCGAGCTAAGTAGGTTAGAAACAAACAGCTGCAACTTTCCTAAGTGTTTAAAGCTGTCCGCCAGTCAGGAGAGTGAAAGAACAGATGATTTTGCTGGAAATCATTTAGACTGCGTGGATCAGCCAGCTAGCGAATGCAGTGAGGTTGCACAGGTGCATGAAAAGGAAGCGAAGGGCTCCGAAATGCCCAGAAAGAAGCGGCATAGGCCGAAAAGGCGCCGCAGTGAAAGGAATGCCACATTGAGCGTGGTAGGTTTCAAGGAAGTCTTCAAACGAAGAAGCACAAAAATAAGAAAGTTGTGGTTGCCACCCAAGACAAATCGGCGTAGAATACGTACGAGCCGCCGAGCGAAAGGGGGAGGAAAGGTGCACTCTGCGCGGAAGCGGTCCGAGGGCCGGTTGCAGTTATCTTCCCGTCCTCTTCACGGTGCAGCATTGTCGCGGCGGGTGTGCACGGTCAGGGGTCATCGCGAAACCATCGAACAATGCGACGACAGTAGAGCAGGCAAGGTGATGGCGAGGATAGTGGCGCCGTGCGGAGAGTCGAACAGGTGTTTCCCGTTTTGCGTTTCCTGTTCAAGAAAAGCGTTCCGAGCGCGACCACCGCGAGTACGTCTCAAAAATGGGAGACAGACCGAGGTTTTTCAATGGATGACTTGTTGGAAAGACAGTTTTGCTTGTTTGTTTATTTTAGCCTTGCGGAGTGATGTTTCTTTATCTCCACGTGCAGTCTGAGATTTGCCTTTGTAGCTTTCTTGTGGATGTTAGATTTAATTTCGTGTTCGTGAACTGCAACTTTTGTTGAACCGATAGTGAATGTGAAGGCAAAGTGGAAAGTGAGCAAGAGAGTTGTTCGTTGAAAGGAGAGTCACGTGTGGGATTGAATGGTTTGAGAGGTGTTTAAGAGATTGAGTTTGAAGAATCGTATGGCCGCAAATGTTTTGAAATAGTGTTGTGTTTGATTTGCGCGTTATTCAGTTCGAATGCAAGGAATCGTGTTACGGTTTGTACAGCGGGTATGCGAAGCCGCGAAAGTGTTTGAGGTTTCATAACCAATTGTATTATTAGCGAGTTTCAGAGCGTGATGCTAGCGAGAGTTTTGTATGTTGCTTTATACTCATGTGTATTGTGTGGCAGAGCGCAAGGAATCAGGTTAGTGTGTTCAACAAGTGCGTAAATAGTGGTAGTGTTTTGAGTTAGCTATTAGGCAAGAGTGATCAATAACCATGGATATTCTTAGTGAGCTCTGCGCATAATTTTAGCGAGTTTTGTTTTCTGTTTATTGCTTTAAAGGCATGTGCCGTGTGTGGACAAGAGCAAGGTTATTTTACATAGTGTGTGTGAAGTGTAAGAATTGTGACCGCAAAGTCGGAGAGCTAGTTTTGTAGTACATCCGCAGAGTGGAATTTTAAGTAGCACTAGGACGTGCGAAGGCGGTTTTTGAATATTAATAATGTTCCTGCTACATAGATTTGTAATTGTTTACTTAGAGCACATTTGCGAATTTAGCTCTTGCTCTAATGCAGCTCGACAGTGTTCTTTCGTCTGCTCACTGGAACATGATGACTCACTTTGACGGCACAAAATTTTGGGAACAGAAGGTCGGGGGTCACATGTGAGGCATGTACTGGTTAAGGGATGTGGGGCCTGGTGGATTTGCGGCAGATTGCGATAGCTCACAAATGTAGTTCATCGAGTGGAAATGATGACGAATGTAAACTGTGAGCTCAAATTAATTCAGGGATAGAAATTGGGAGCTTCAGCGAATGTTTACAACTGTTTTGAAGGCTGCTTTCATTAATTTGAGAAATGTAAGGCAGATTGGTTTGCGTATTTTGGGCTCGATGGCTCCTAGTGCGGGCAGGGCACTTCCCGTACCTGTAGTTGTGCGTGTGCGCGTGTGTTTACGTGTGTGCCCAGGATGACAGTCACCAAGGCATGTGTGAGAACCCCACATCGGAGCTTCCGTCCCACGGAGAGCTGATCGAACCCCGACACTTCGGCCGACCTGGTATGCTGGTCACCCTCAGGTCGAGTCTCCCGCCGGCGGACGGAGCTGTTACGTCCGAGACATCGCAGACTGAGCGGCGCCAGTAAAAGCTCGTTTGCCGCTACGACGGACGTCTCAAAAGCCGGTAACGAGCCGGGCTCCGGTGATGACTTCCACGTTACCGCAGCAGGGGGTGGCAGTTATCTTCACCAAAAAGGGGTCCTGCTGCTGTCGTACGATGCGACTGAGAGAAGGATTGCCTCGGCGACCTTCGAAGTTGAAGGGGCGGTGCACAACCCTCTTCCCCTTCGGACCTTCAACCTCCGATTGGAAGAAGAAGCGTCAACTGGGCCCTCCCAAGAAGGCGTCGCCGGACGACGCTGGTTACTTAATCCACGGGAGCACCCCGGGATCAGAGGATTCGATAGAGGATTGATTGAGATTCGGCCATCACCTTAAAATCATGCTGTAAATAAATGTAAATATTCTCTTCTCCAAAAGCAACTCCTCGTACTCTTCCCTCCTGCCCCGTGGACTCCTGGCCTGAAGGCGACACGAGTCCACGACAAATGGTGGCAGCGATAAACCACGACAAGCGGTGGCAGCGGTGAGGTCGCAACAACTGGTAGCAGCGGTGAGGTCGCAACAGCGTACTTCCACAATTGCTTAACTCTGGAGGTGTCATCATGCTGAGCTTTAGGGCGTGGGTTCGATTCCGGGCCGCGGTAGCCATATTGGCACATACCTTCATGCATGAACCGCCAACGCTGGCTCATACGCGTTGTGTGTGAAGAAGAAGAAGAGAACGTTGTTGGTCGAACTCCGGACTGCAGGCTTCCTCTTATTTGGTTCTCTTATTTGGTGAACTTCAGGCTGCCACTTATTTTGTCCGTGACATTCTTGGTGGAGGTGCGGGGTATATGCTCCAACGCTCTGAAGCTTCTACCATCACTCTTAGCGTCTTGGAGACAAGCCAGCCACGGCCGTCGACAGCCAGGAACAGCCGTCGTCTCCAAGGACTGCCCCCTGAATTCGGCCCTTTGTCGTCGAGACTAGAGTAGATGTATACAGTGGGCAAGGCAAGCCAAACCCATAATACCCAATCTTCTGCCCCGCCGTATGTTCTTCACGCGCCACAGACGCCTAGATCGTTCCACGACGACATTTTTGAGGATGTTGAAGACTGGCCCTACCACTTCGACCGAGTCGCCAGCATCAATGAATGGCACGAAGCTCGAAAAATACGACGCGTTTACTTCCGCCAAGACTTGGTACGAGAACCATGATGGTTCGTTCGTGACGTGGGCAGATTTTAGCCGCGAGATGCGCGATGCGTACCGCAATGCCGAAAGGAAGGAAAGGGCTGAAGAGGCCATCTCCTGCAGAAACTAGTGACCGAACGAGAGGGTGTCGATGTTCGTCGAGGACATGCTTCATCTTTTCAGGCGCGCAGACCCTGCCATGTCAGAATACAAGAAGGTACGACATCTGATGCGCGGGGTGAAGGAACAGCTTTTCGCCGGACTAGCACGGAATCCACCAACTACCGTAGCCGAGTTTGGGAGTGAGGCGACCACGATGGAGCGTACTCTTGAGGAACGGTCGTCGCAGTACCAACGTCCTGACGTCACGGCTGCGCTATGTTCTATCGGCTCTGATAGCGAGAGGCACGCCCTTGCCGAATTCATACGAAGTATTGTGCGTGAAGAACTCCGTCAACTGCAAGCGGTCGGACCACAACCACACGTGTCAGCCATTACCGACGTCCTCCAGAACGAAATCAGACAGGCGGTGCAGCCACCACTCACTCCACTGGCGCCGTTACCGTCACCTGAGGTGCCCGTCCTAACATATGCGTCGGCAGTCCGTGCACCCGCCCCTATTGCTGCGGCTCCCATCGTGTCGACGTTAGAGCAGCAGGCTCCACACCGATTCCCGAACGCGCCTTGGTATCCGCCGCCCGTTTCAAGGATCTCGCACGCACCGATGTATCTGCCGGCAAGCTCAAGAAAAAGTCCCAGTAAGGCAAGCGTATGGCGTACTTCAGATAACCGTCCGCTCTGCTACCACTACGGCGAAGCTGGTCACATGTACCGTGATTGCGCGTACCGTCAACAGGCTCTGCGTGGTTTCCACCCTCACGAGCGCTGTCCCCGATACGGTGAGCGCCCACATGACATCGAAACGTATCTAAGGAGTCAGGGAATGCCATCGACCGCTCAGCGCCGTCAGTCGCGATCACCATCCCCTCGCCGGTCTGGGTCGCCTAGCTTGACTGCGTCCTCGAACGCTCCTTCCAGGAGGTCGCCGAGTCCTTACAGCGGAAACTAGGAGCGGCGACTTCCGAGGGTGAAGTCGCTGTCCAACGAACTTTAAAAGAACCTCCCTCGACCGCTGCAGACACGCTGCCAACCGACGTCACCAAAACTGTTTCCGCCGATGTTGCTGTATTCGTTGATAATCACGCTGTCACTGCTCTCGTCGATACCGGGGCCGATTATTCCGTTATGAGCGGCACACTGGCGTCTAAACTGAGAAAAGTCACGACACCCTGGCACGAGCCCCAGCTTCGAACAGCCGGTGGTCATCTGGCGCTGCCACCTGGACTGTGCAAAGCGCGAATTCGAATCCGAGACTCGACGTTTCCGGGGTCTTTCCTCGTCCTACCCGTGTGCTCCCGGCCAGTAATTCAAGGAATGGACTTTCTTCGCGAACACGGCGCCGTTATCAAACTCCGTGAGTTACTGGTATCATTCGAGGACCCCGTTTTCCCTGGAATTGACAGCACTCTAGTCTTGAACACAGCGCTACGTGTTTCCGACGAATCAGTCACTCTGCCACCGCGAAGCAGCCTCGTCGTCACCGTGGAATGCGGGCAGGACACCAGCAATGCTGTGATCGCGGAAGCCAATTTGTCCCTCCTTCTTGCTCAACAAATCTGCGTAGCCCGAGGGATTATTCATCCTCAAAACGGACAAGCCCACGTGCTCGTCACGAATTTCAGCGATGAATATCGTCATCTTACGAGGCGTACCGCCATTGCTTACTTTGCAGAAATTACCGACGTACAGGACTCGCCAACATTAGCTGCTGTTTCGTCGTCTGACCATTCCGCCGAAGAGTTTGCAACAACTCTCGATGTAAACCCAACGTTATCACCAACACAACGGGACACCCTTCTGCACCTACTGGATGAGTTTCGAGATTGCTTCGCTACAACGACGAAGGTCAACCAAACGCCGCTGGCACAGCATCGAATTATCATGGACCCTGCCGAAAGACCTGTACGGCAGCACGCTTATAGGGTATCCCAAAAGGAACAGGACGCTATTCGTCACCAAGTTCAGCAGATGCTTAAAGACGACGTCATCCAGCCTTCGACCAGTCCCTGGGCTTCGCCAGTTGTATTGGTCAAGAAAAAAGATGGTACGTTGCGTTTTTGCGTCGACTATCGAAAATTGAATAAGATCACTAAGAAGGACGTTTATCCACTGCCCCACATTGATGACTCCTTGGATCGCATTCGCCACACTCGATACTTTTCTTCCATGGATTTGCACAGCAGCTACTGGCAAATCGCAGTTGACGCACGGGATCGCGAAAAAACGGCATTCATTACCCCTGACGGTCTCTACGAATTTAAGGTTCTCCCATTTGGCTCATGCTCAGCGCCGGCTACCTTTCAAAGAATGATGGACACAGTTCTATCAGGACTTAAATGGCAATCCTGTCTTGTTTACTTAGACGACGTGGTTGTATTTTGAGAGACACTTGAACAGCACGTCCAGCGCTTCAGGGCAGTTCTCCACGCCATTCGAAAAGCCGGCCTTTCTCTTAAACTTGAAAAGTGTCACTTTGGGTATGAGGAACTGAAGTTTCTCGGACACGTCGTCAGCCACGCAGGTATCCGCCCGGACCCGGAGAAGACCAGCGCCGTTGCGGCATTTCCAACGCCGACAAACAAACACGATCTACGCCGATTCTTGGGACTATGTGCGTACTACAGACGCTTTTTAAGCAACTTCTCAAAAATCGCTGCACCGCTCAATGGGCTCCTCAAAGATGATACTCCGTTTGTTTGGGGCCCGGATCAGTGCCATGCTTTCGATACCCTCCGGAAACATCTACAGGCCCCACCTGTACTTGGCCATTTCGACGAAGCCGCTGACATGGAGTTACACACAGACACCAGCAACGTAGGTCTTGGAGCGGTGTTGGTGCAATGGCAAAGTGGCGTAGAGCGTGTGATTTCCTACGCGAGCCGTACGTTATCACCTGCCGAGAAAAATTATTCGGCAACTGAAAAGGAATGTTTAGCCATTGTATGGGCGATAACGAAATTTCGACCATACTTGTACGGCCGCCCCTTCCGAGTAGTCAGCGACCACCATGCCCTTTGCTGGCTCGCGAATCTCAAAGACCCCTCCGGACGCCTGGAACGATGGGGTCTACGCCTGTGAGAATTTGATGTAACGATCGCCTACAAGTCAGGCTGTAAACATACCGACGCTGACTGCCTGTCACGAGCACCCGTGGGAAGTGCCAGTACCAGCCTTGACGAGGATGACATCCTTCTTTCTGCAATGTCAGCGACCGATCTGGCTCAGCTACAGCGTGACGACTTGGAGCTCAGACCTCTCATCGAATACTTGGAAGGGCGCACCTCCTGCATTCCCCGAAGTTTCGCGCGTTCACTAGCCTCATTTTGCTTCCGCAATGCAGTTCTTTATAAGAAAAACTTCGACCATACCGACGCTGCATACCTGTTGCTCGTGCCAACCACGTTACGGGAAGACATTCTGAGCGCCTGTCACGATGAACCATCGTCAGGACACCTAAGCTTCACTCGCACGCTCGAAAGAATTCGACGCTCCTACTATTGGCCCCGTCTTGCAAAGACTGTCAAGCAATACGTTCGCACGTGTCGTGATTGCCAACGACGTAAGATACCACCAACTCGCTCAACTTTGTTACCAACTCGCTCAACTTTCTGTCCTTTTGAAGATACCACCCATGCGACTATCAGGGCTGTTGCACCCAATAGCGACACCGAAAACGCCCTTTCACCAGATCGGCATGGATTTGCTGGGATCATTCCCCACATCCTCGTCCGGGAATCGATGGATTGTGGTGGCCACAGACTACTCAACGCGGTACTGCGAAACAAAGGCATTGACAAGAGCCACCGCAAGAGAAGTCGCCCATTTTTTTATTGACAACATCGTTCTCCGCCATGGAGCGCCTGCTATAGTCATTACTGATCGTGGACCAGCTTTTACTGCAGAATTGCTACACGAAGTCTTGCGGCTGAGTGGTACACAACACCGCAGGACCACGGCCTATCACCCGCAGACAAACGGCCTGACTGAACGTCTGAACAAGACAATCGCGGATATTCTCTCTATGTATGTCGCCATCGACCATAAGGACTGGATAACATCCTTCCCTACGTGACTTTTGCGTATAATACCGCAATGCCCTACAGCGTCATAACAGCTCAGGCACATCACGGACGGACCCGTGTGCATAATCACCTTGCCGGGTGATCTCCGCCAACGGCGTCGGATTGGATACGGCTTGTGTTCTGGACAAAATTGTGCTCGCTATATGCTTAACCTGTTGCGAGCGATAACGACAATCAAGCGTCAACGTGAACAAAAGATCTGATACAAGCCCTGCTTAGCGCATACTTCACGTTGCGCAGGGCTATTTATACACCACGCCGGCATCAATAGCAACCATCGGTGCCGCCGGTGTTTCGGTTTCCAATGTGTGATTTAATTGCGAGCACAAGTTAAAGAGTAAATACCAGTGACAAAACGTGTCATCTTATGTGCGCGAGCGGCCTGGATAGGGTCATACGGCTACCGAGTTTATGTCGACGCAGTTTTGAAGCGGTAAGGCCTAGCTACGACACCGGCGCCGAGCCCTCGGGTGTGAGTGCACGTATCCAGGCTGAAACCGTACTTTTCGCGTGGTGACGGGACTGTCGACTGACTGCACATTCTCTGATCGCTTAGTGTTTTTTTTCTTCTTTGTTTTTGTGGTGCCCCGTTTTGTCTTATTCGTTTTACACATCCAGAGATCAGTTTACTTAGCCTTACCCATCTGCAGCATCGAGACGATGCTTCCTTGGGAGGGGGAGTAATGGCACATACCTTCTTGCATGAACCGCCAACGCTGGCTCATACGCGTTGTTTGTGAAGAAGAAGAAGAGAACGTTGTTGGTCAAACTCCGGACTGCACGCTTCAGGCTTCCTCTTATTTGGTCCTCTTATTTGAACTTCAGGCTGCCACTTATTTTGTCCGTGACAATATGTGGTTGAGAGCGAAATGCACGAACATCCATATAAATAGCTTTAAAGGGCCCCTAAACCACCCCCGACATTTTTTCGAACATTTCAAGTTTACACGCGCATCAAGTTGAGAATGCCGTGACGATGAACGGTGTCAAATGCGGCAGCGCTACGCGCCCTGGCTGCGCCACAAACTTGAAAAACAACCCCGTTCGCCTCTCCGGCCATTTCCGGCACACCGAAGTTAGCCGTGACGACATTGTGGGTTTTGGTGACGTCAAAAGAGTCCGAGCTCCGCTGATTGGTCGAAGGAGAACTTCGACTTCCGGTTAGTCTGCTAGCAAATGCACGCGCTCCCTGCCTCCTTCTGCACGGCGTGTCACCGGTTCATGCCACTGATGAGTCTTTCGAGACGCAACGCAGGGTCCATAGCAACGCAGTTTGCTCGAGCACAAGTCAGGTACAGCCGACTAGAAACTGCAGCAGCTGTCAGAACACGACAGATACCGCTAGCACAGAGCGTTGGCGCAGCACCAGCAAATCCCTTGCGCGAACGCGGGAACCCGGCGGAGGGGCGGAGGCGCGTCAACCGGATACGCGTCATCGGCGAAGTATGTCACGTGACATTCGGAGGAGCACTCGGCACACACGGCGAGGAGGTGGCACCCGCAAGCGGCCGGTGCGTGGCGCAGGAGAGAGCGAAACAAGAAAGCGCCGCGTTTTAATAATCAAACGCGTGTAACTCCGCTATTTCGGCACCGTTTCGAAAAATTCTTGCGGCTACGTGTTCGTTGCGGACACCGGCACAAAAGCAACACCAAAACTAAATTTCGACCTCTGGGTGGTTTAGGGGCCCTTTAAGGGCAGTTTATGGTACACCGGGCAACGAAAGCTAAAGTGCTTTACCACTGCGTGCTTCAGAATCATATCAAGGTTTTGGCACGTAAAATCCCCAAAACGTTTGCCGTCTGGTCTGAAACTTCCATAGAATGAAGCACAGCTGCAGATAAAACAAAATTCTTACTTGCAAATAAAACAGTTCCTGTGTCGAAACTGCTAAAAACGGTTTTCTATTTATATCCATGGGCGTGAAAGCAATAGGTTTAGCTGTGAATCATCAGCACGCTTGGTCGAGCCTCCTGCATGCAGTCCAATACATGCAGACAATTAAACATGCAGGCGATTAAAGCATGCAGGGCCATTAAACAGGCAGGCCATGCAGACCATTACAATTAGACCATTACATGCAGGCGATGCAGACCATTAGAATTAGACCATTACATGCAGGCCCAAATTACGA
The DNA here is from genome assembly GCA_013339685.2 of Hyalomma asiaticum. Taxonomy (NCBI): domain Eukaryota; kingdom Metazoa; phylum Arthropoda; class Arachnida; order Ixodida; family Ixodidae; genus Hyalomma; species Hyalomma asiaticum. The sequence continues at coordinate 29,812 of JABSTT010002865.1, forward strand.
TTGCCCTTAGCCCGATAGGCTGTTGGAATTTTCGCCTGGGGTCTACTGGGACAATATCGAACTCCTTTGCGGCAGAAGGTGGCGAGAAGCAGGTGCAACAGGCGTTATCACCTCATGAAGTGGAAGCGCTGAGAGGTCAGTCTGAATGGTTGCAGCAAATATTTATGAGCCTGTCAGCCACCTGTCACAGACATTTACGTATTAACTGTTACAAGTTTAGTGACTATGGCTCCCTGGCTGCTACTAAGACCAGTTAGCTCACTTGTAAGCCACAGTAAACTGGTGCAAGTCTGCGAAATGCTGAAATTTTTGCCTATACGAATGTGTGTGCATACCAAGAGTTAAATATAGCTAAAATAATCTGCCATTGTGCTTGGCTGCCCACAGCAGTTATTCGAATATTAAGCCTAAATTACTGTCCAATATGGTATTGAACTCTCACCTGGAATAAGCCTCCGCAAAGTTTGCCTGCTATGTTGCATTCTGCTACCTGTGATGCCTCACATGACTTGTTCCACTCTTGCTCAGTGTTCTTATTCAAGTATCTGCCACATAAGAACTACTTGGTGGTACCTTTTTGATAATGTGGCAGCTGGATGGTTGGGCTATGTGTCGACATTCCACAACTTGCAGTAAAATAACCTCAAGATTTCTGATCTTTCCTAAGGATATCATGCTCTGACCGGAATCGGTAGGACAAGTTAGCAGAATTCGACACAGGAGCATGTATGCCAGACTTCTTGTGGAAGTTAGTGAGTTCCGTGTGTTTAATGTATGGCACGTTAGCAATCTGCGACTGCGTCAAAACAGAGTGGTTGCATGATCAGAATGCTGCAAAGCAACTGTGACGCTCTACCACGCGAGCTCATTACGGTTCCCACCCGTGGTGGCAGACTGGATAGTTCTTGTTTTTCTTTCCTTTTTCTTTAAGGAAAGTATTCGCTAACAGCGCGCAGTGATGCTTAAACTTACCACATACAAAAACCTCTGACGACTGCGAATCGCCTTTTGCGAACCTATGAAGAGATCGCTAAAAGGGATGTAGAACAGGGAATGTCGCAGGAGCCAACCTTTCGACAAGTAGACTTGTCTTCGTCAGGACTGTGGCTCTTGTAGTTTCTATTATGAACCTTTGATACAAACCAAGCACAGCACATGCACAGTGCACGGTGCGTGGCAAAAGCTCATCCGTATATACCTAAGTCGTAGCTAGCGGGGCTTTCAATAATTTTCTGTTCCTTTCAACCTTTCACATAATTATGAGCAGAAGGTTCAGTGGCAACAACAGTAACAAAACTTAGAATTTTATGGATGTTGGTGTCTCTTAGTAATGAAGCGCCCACTGCTTTCGAAGCGGTGAAGGCGCAGCGACGATGTCGGCGCATAGCGAACGGGTGACCACTGCAGGCGGCCAAACCCAGCAGCCACTTATCCGTTGCTCGTATTCTCAGTGTGTGCACCCTATGCTGAAGAACACAAATGCAACCATGGAATGATTTATCCAATTATTCACATGTGCTTTTTCTTAAAGGAAGTAGGCAGCAGTATTAAATGTTCTGGAATGTCGGGAGCAAGATATAATAAAACAAATCAGTCAGAAGGTGACCGCAGCCTTTTCTTGCTGATCTTTGAAACAATTGCTACGGCACGTACGCGACACATCAGGTTCTGACAGCATGTCGTAAACATCTGCACATGTCATCCAACACCTGCCTAGCTTCTATGAATGTATGCGAACATTCGTAGTAGTAAAGAAAAAACTAGGCACAGTTTTCTTTCTTGTCTATCATTTAACTTCGAAATTCGCGGACATCTCTGAGCATTTTGTCCAAGTTGCTATCTGTGTACTACAGCCTCTATTACATGAAGCAGATTGTTTTCAAATGACAACGGCAATGTGCTGATGCATTTTACAGCGTCGGCTATTCTGGACACGTCACGATGGTGTCTGTTCGCAGCCACTACCAGTTTAAGCAACTGCTAACAGCTGCAATGTAGAAAAATTACAGCATATCTACGGAGTGGATGATGATGAGTGGGCGAAGCTCGGGATGTGCATCGTAGATCGTGCCGAGTTCCGGATTAATTTAGCTATCTCGCATGCTACGAATCCTCACGGTTCAACTATGCACAATGCACAAGTGAAATCTCCCACCGGCACTTCATTGCAAGTCAAGATCCAGTGTATATATATATATATATATATATATATATATATATATATATATGGGTTTTGCCGGTGAACGCTTCTCCAACGCGAGCAGTCGGTATTTCTCAATCAAGAAACTCGCTAGGAGACGCTGCCTGCGCCAACGTTGTCTCTCGCGTTTGCCGGGGCAGTGTCGAGTTTGCCGGGGAGCGCGTGGCTCCCGGCGCTCGCGGCGAGGGCGAGCGCCAGGTGCCACGCGCTCGCCCTCGGCGCGTGCGTGCCCTCCGGCAGGCACGCGCCGGTGGCTACCTACTACTACGACTACTACTACTACATACATCGGGGACGCACGACCCACGCCTTAAGGAGCTTCGCCCCTTAAAGTGCTTGGTTCTTGTGCGGACTTGAACCTAGCAGGAATAAAGTAACACTGAAAGGAAAGGTTAACAGAGCACAGAGGAAAATCTAGTTTATAAACCGCTTCTGCGCTGCGCCTTCAATGCAAGCCTGGGAGTTTTTTTCATTGCTGTTCATTTAGTAGAAGTAACAGGAATGAGAAATGATGCGAGCGCACTAGCTAATGACGACACGTCCAGGCCACATGCTAGCACTATCAGCATTGTTTCGTAAGAAACTCTAGAATGCTGAGCCAACTGAACTAAAACACGCACATGGACAGATTTACACAGCGTTGCATTGTCGTTCATGACAAGGATTTGCGCAACTAATAAGCTGGCTTATTCGGAATACGGAGTAAGCGGCCATGCCAGCTATGCTCGCGAGTACTCCAACTAAGATGGTGGCGGTGCTGCTTCAGGAAACTCGCATGCACACACCGTGAGGCCATATCGGTGTATTCTCTAAAGCTGGCTGATGGCTTTTCATTTTTATTTCCTTGATGTACCTTGTTGGCACCTGCTCGCTTGGCTAGCACAGTTTCAGGAGGGGGTACGTGTACACTGACAAAACCATGCAGTAAGCACTTTCAACATTACCCTTCATGGAAAAATGCACTAGAGAGGATGGCCAAAATTACTACACATATGCATAAACCCTCTGTGGCCATAATATACATTGGGGCTGCTTAACCACCACCTTGCTTTTCTTATGCTTAATAATAAAAGCATCACCAAAAAACTCCATTTTTTGTGGTAAGCTTCTCTTAGTGTATTCTCTACTCATTAGGCATATGACCTACTACAGCTTCAGTTATAAACCAGTATAAGCAGGATGTATATAGGTGAGATATATGTCAGACGTGTATACTGTATTCATGTAGTGGAACAACCTTTCTTTTTCCAGAAAAGTTAAATGTCAATGATAGGGGATGGTACATTAGATAAAAGATGAAATGAAAGAAGGGCAGGTGTTAACACCTTGTTTATTCATTGATTAATTTCTGGAGTTTTAGATCCCAAAAACACACCTTGATTATGAGAGACATTGTAGTGGAGGGCTCCGGAAATTTTGACCACCTGGGATCCTTTGATGTGCAGTGATATCACCCAATACACGGGCTTCCACATTTCGCCTCCATTGCAGTGCGGCCACACCTGCCAGGATCCGATCCCACGACCTTCGTGTATGCACCTGAGTGCCGTACCCACTAGACCACAGTGGCACGGCACATTGCTAGAAACAGCCTAATGATGCCAAGGAAAGCGATAGAGCAAGTTGGGCAGCTGCCATCTTGTGAAAAATGTTTTCTACTTGACGCCACCTGGCACAAAGTGTCCCAGACTCATCGCCATGGCTACGAGTCGCGCTCCCTAGCAATGCCGGGATTATACGCACACAAATACCCAATGATGAGGACGGCAGAATGACTGCTTTTGCAGCTCAGTCGGTAGAGCATCGGACGAGTTATCGGTAGAGCGTCGTACGAGCATCGGACGAGCTTGGCCTTTATCAAAGGCAGTTTGTGCGGTTTTCTTGCCCACTCTAATTCTTTTCC
>JABSTT010002866.1:0-34850 GCA_013339685.2 Hyalomma asiaticum
CCACCAGATTTGTAAAACAGTGCAAGCTCGCTTCCTAAACGTGTAGGCGTGCTGGCTGGGTCTGTGCCATTGTTGTGCTGAAATTGTAGCTCAAATATTTTTTGTTCTACTTCGGTTGTTGCACATGCACAATAGTTCTCTGGGGTTATTCATAACCATAATTATGCAGCTACAGGTCTGTTAGGCATATGTACAGTGACATAATGGACCACGAAATTAAGATCCACACGAAGCTCATGTTCCTGACACGAAGCTCTTATTTGGCAGAAAGGACGTATAACATCCAGCCATTAATTCACACACTTTATTCACTTCATGCGCAACGGCTCAGCTTCAGCTGCTTGGCCATCTGCCGCTTTCCTGCTTTGTCACTGTTTTGTCCTTTCACATAAAAATGATGACGTAAAAACTAATTACTTTTGCTGTGAGGGTAGCTGCATGTACTGTGCACTGCAACCAATTTCAATGGAAAGTCTGTGCTGAACAACTGCCAGCCGACCACCCCATAGCCTCCGCCGGAGAGTAAGTCCACTGCCCACCCCACTTTGATCGTCTGTCTGAAGCTTCCGATCGCTTCCTCTTACAAGCGGTCCTCTCTTGCGTCGGCTTTTTACTAAGGTAAGCTGGCAGATCGAGAAGAAGCGTAGGCACAGCACCGACGCGGAGAACGGGTCTCCCACGAGGTATCCGCACTTCTTTTCGCTCGATAATGTGCACATAGTCCCTCAGCACATGACGCGGCTCGAAGTGAAGCTCGCACACTGCGCTGATGTCTTCCAGGAGCTTGTCCGCTCTGTGCAGATATTTTTCCCATTCTTTACGCCTGTTCTCATCCTTCGGGACGCCGAAAAACGATAGCTTCCGCCCACCCTTCACGAACACGTAGCCTGTTTGGCACCCAGGCGCGTAGCAGTGGGTTTGCCGATATCGCGGCATGGCTCAGGCACTAAAAAGCATGCTAATTTCTTGCGTGGTGCGTACGGCTCAACGCTGACGGCAAAAACTCGGTGCTACAACGTCCACAGCAATAAAACGTGGCTCGACAACTGCTGCTCTGCAAGAGCTGGCCGGCACTTTCAGCCGCAACGCTCCTCCCACGTTCCATGGATGGATGGATGCTATGAGCTTCCCCTTTGTAACGGGGCGATGACATGTGCGCCACCAGGCTCGTAAGAAGATTTAAGAACTTTTTTTTTTCTCTTTTAATTTTCCTCATGCCTTTTAAATTTACTTCAATCAAATCGATCATGCCATATCAAAAACGGATTTTCATATCCCAGTTCCCTGCCCCTTATGGCAGAAATTCCATATTTTTCCCTATAATTATTTTTGTCCGTTCTCTCTAGTTTTCTGCCACCAGTATTCTAACCCGTCTCTTACTTATTTCAATCGCGGCTATGTTCAGCTTCCGTTGTTCGCCCTAAAACCCAAGGCTTCATGTAGGGTGGTGCCCAAACGTACACCTGGGTGGATATTTCCGCATTCAATCAGAACATGCTCTGTCGTTTCCCTATCTTCCTCACAGCATGTGCATTTTTCTTCTTCTTTACTGAATTTCGCTTTATAAACACGCGTTCTAAGGCAGCCCGATCTCGCTTCAAACAATAAAGCGCTTCCTCTTGAATTATCATAAAATGCCTCCCTCTTTTATTTCGTTTTTGCCCTCTCGGTAGTTATTCAGAGTCGGTTTTTTTTCCATCGCTGTCCTCCAGTAAATCTTCTCCGCCTCTCTGACTTTTCCCTTTACGCTCTTTGTTGTCAGTTCTCTTAGAGCCGTATATTTACATGGATGGATGGATGCTATGAGCTTCCCCTTTGTAACGGGGCGGTGACATGTGCGCCACCAGGCTCGTAAGAAGATTTAAGAACTTTTTTTTTCCTCTTTTAATTTTCCTCATGCCTTTTAAATTTACTTCAATCAAATCGATCATGCCATATCAAAAACGGAATTTCTATCCCAGTTCCCTGCCCCTTATGGCAGAAATTCCATATTTTTCCATATAATTATTTTTGTCCGTTCTCTCTAGTTTTCTGCCACCAGTATTCTAACCGTCTCTTACTTATTCAATCGCGGCTATGTTCAGCTTCCCGTTGTTCGCCCTAAAACCAAGGCTTCATGTAGGGTGGTGCCCAAACGTACACCTGGGTGGATATTTCCGCATTCAATCAGAACATGCTCTGTCGTTCCCTATCTTCCTCACAGCATGTGCATTTTTCTTCTTCTTTACTGAATTTCGCTTTATAAACACGCGTTCTAAGGCAGCCCGATCTCGCTTCAAACAATAAAGCGCTTCCTCTTGAATTATCATAAAATGCCTCCCTCTTTATTTCGTTTTTGCCCTCTCGGTAGTTATTCAGAGTCGGTTTTTTTTTCATCGCTGTCCTCCAGTAAATCTTCTCCGCCTCTCTGACTTTTCCCTTTACGCTCTTTGTTGTCAGTTCTCTTAGAGCCGTATATTTACTGGTGAGCCTCCTAGTTCTCTTTCTCCACTGCGTGTCAACGCTCTTTCTATATAAATAGCGGAACACCTTCACTGCCCACCTAACCTCTTTCATATTCCTTAGCCTTTCTTCAAACCTTATTTTGCTCTGCGCTTCCCTTGCCTCAAAACTCGCCCATCCCATATCGCCCTTTACAGCCTCGTTTGTAGTTTTCCCGTGAGCACCCAACGCGAGGCGTCCCACAGTTCTTTGATTCACATCCATTCCCGATTGTATCTCTGGCCTCATGCACACCACTGAGTTCCCAAATGTAAGCCCCGGTACCATTACCCCTTTCCACAGACCCCTAAGCACCTCGTACCTATTGTGTCCCCATAACGCTCTGTGCTTCATTATTCCTGCGTTCCTCTTTCCCTTTGCTGCCAAGGCTTTTTCCTGTACCTTCATGTATCTATCACCCTCATTTACCCATACGCCAAGGTACTTGTATTCGCTTACTCTCGGTATTTCTTGGCCCTGTATGGATACCGCCTGGTCGTTGGGATCATTGAATACCATCAATCCGCATTTTGTTACACTAAATCCTAGTCCTAGATCCTCGCCTTCCTTCCCGCATATATTCACCAGCCGTTGTATATCATCTCGACTGTCCGCGAATAAGACAATATCATCAGCATAAAATAAACCCGGAAGCATCTGCTCAATCATCACGCCGCCCTGTTTGTGTGACAGATTAAAACCAATGTGGCTATCTCCTAGCGCTTTTTCCATTCTAACCATGTACAGCATGAATAACAGCGGCGACAAAGGACATCCCTGTCTCAGCCCCTTGCTAATATCAACGTTCTCTCTGCTACTTATTCCTTCCCATTCTATGCAAACTGTATTTTCTCGATATATTTCCCTCAAAAGCTGTACACAATCGTCGCCTATGCCCATTCCTTCCAAAATTTCCCACAATATTTCCTGATTAACATTGTCATACGCCCCAGTGATGTCTAGAAAAGCCACATACAACGGCCTCCTTTCTATTTTAGATATTTCTATACACTGAGTAAGAACAAATAGGTTATCGTCTAAACGCCTGTCTACTCGAAATCCATTCTGAAGTTCTCCCAAAATATTGTTACGTTCTGCCCAGGCTTCTATTTTAATTTTACTGCTTGCATAGCCATCCTGTATAGTACCGATGTAATGGTTAGCGGTCTATACGAGCGAATGTTATTCTTTTCCCCCTTGCCTTTATAGATTAAGTTCATTCTGCTTTTTCGCCAACTGTCCGGTATTTGCCTCTCCTGTAAGCATTTTTCTACGGCTTTCAATAGCGCTTCTTTAGTGTTCTGTCCTAATTCGTTAATGAGGCTAACGGGGACCCCATCTAAACCCATAGCAGTGCGCTTTGGAATTTTTCCTTCGGCCTTTTTCCAGTTGAAATTCTCAAGTTCTAGCTCTTCCATAGTTTCGCTCTCCGTCATGGTTTTATCCACTGGGGGAATCTCTTGGACGATCTTTTTAAACGAATCGGCTGTTACCTTCTGGATGTAACCCAACGCTTCGTACCCTTCCAATTGATTTCCTCTTTCATCAACAATATGTTGTTGCAATGTGGCAGACTTTTTACCTAGCGCTTTTATGTGGTTCCAAAATATCCTAGGCGCGTCCTTCTTTTTGTCATGAATTTCTGTAACCCAGCGTTCGCTTTCACCTTTAATTTTTGCCTCGACCAATTTCTGTACAATAGATTTTTCTCTAAATATATTTCCCATCTTTCCGTGACTTCGACTTGCGGCCGCTTCTCTCTTTTTGCCTGCCTGTGCTCCCTTGATGCTTTACGTCGATTTTCGATCGCTTCCCGGATTTCCTTGTTCCACCATCTTTTTGGCGTTCTCTTTCCTTTCCAGCAAACAGTTTTCTTCTCTTTACTTATTTCTTTCGTCATTGCATGAACTAGCTCATTATACCCCCAGTCCTTGCCTCGTATTTTGCCTACTTCTTCCTCTACTCTTGCGGCTATATTTTTTATTTGTTTGTCATTTAAGTACGACCTGCCAAACTTCGACTCTACGTTATTATTTTCAGTTTTATATCCCAGTTGTAACGTTATGCGTTTATGATCACTACCCAAGCTGTTCATCCCGTCCTCGTCTATTCTCATTTCTCTCAGTTTTTCATAGATTCCTTCCGTCATTAGACAATAATCAATGTTCGATTGTCTGTTTCTGACCTCCCACGTGATCTGTCCACCACACTTGGGCCCTGTGTTAACTATCACGAGACTATGGTGCTCGCAAAGATCGAGCAATAACCTCCCATTGGTGTCTGTATATCCGTCAAGGTCATGGATGTGGGCATTCATATCCCCTAGGAGGATGATTTCAGCCCCATGACCAAATTCTTTAATATCGGTGTTTATGCAATGCTTTATCTCCAGATTCTTTTCCTTACAGTTATTTCCCGTCCACATGTAAGCTACACCTAGCCACGTTTTCTTTCCACCTACCGTGCCCGAAACCCAGAGGTGCTCTGAACACGTTTGTTTTACTCTCTCCCATTTGGCTCCGCTATGAATAAGCATTCCAACACCCCCACCTTTTCTTTCTGATATGATCCTGTTGCACCCTTCCCAAACATAATTGTCAATATGTGGTGGCTCTTCCAGGTCTCTAAGGTGTGTTTCTGTAACCGCATAAACGCCTATCTTTTCTTTGTTTAACTGTTCCTCAATCTCTAACCATTTTGCCTTTTTTCTGCCACCCTGCATGTTTATGTAACTAATTGCTACACGTGCCTTCGCTCTTTTCTTCCTTTTACCTCTTTTCTGCCATTTCTCAGTGCTGCCTGCCGGAAAATCCCCCTGGTTGTTTCCTTTGTTCCTTGCTACCCCGGACTCCGAAGGGCCCGCGTACCCCCCAAAAAAGCTACTGCACGTCGTGCAAGCCGCCAACCTACCTCATGACCAAGCCTCCTATCGAAGTGAATTCTGTCTCTTTGGAAACCCCCCCACCTATGCACCTCCCTGTTTATTTCCACTATTTCGAAACCCTTCTCTCGACTCGTACGCCATATCTCTTTGTTTGCATCGACAACCGCTCTTTGGAGGTTGCCGTCACGCACTGGTATTTCCGGTACTGTGCACACTACTATCTGCACCTGGGGGGAGATGGCGCGCATGTCATCGACGCCTTTTGCCAAGGTCGTCGCTAATCCTGACGATTCTTTGTTGAGGACGTCGTTTAGCCCTGCCGCAATCATCACGAGGTTGCGTCCGTGAGCCCCAGACCTGAGCTTTTCTCTTGCTTGCCTCATGACTGAACCCAGCCTATGTCCTGGGAACGTCCCTACCAATACTCGTTTGTCGCCTTTCACCCTCTCTTTGAGTGCCTCGGCGCATCGAACTAAATTGGAATCGCCAGCTATAATAACCCGCTGAGGTTTTCCAGCTGGAGTCACCTGAACCTGGCTACTGTCTGGGTGTTTAGCCTGAGTCGCAGCTGCTGCATTATCTACTCCCTCCCGCAAAGCTACTTCCTGAAAGCTGTGCCCCGCGCTCTTTGCACCTGCGTTTTTCACACCCTGTTCTTGCTGCCCCCCCGCGCTGGAGGTCGGCGCCGCACTGTTCTCGCTGTTGCCTGCTTCTTTGTTCGCCTTAACTACCATGGCTAGCCCCTCCTCTGCTAACCTAAGCCTCTCCCCCATGGCCTGCGTTTTCTCACGCTCTTTTGCCAACGCATTTTCAAGCTCAGCGATTCTGTCCATAAGTCCGCTCTGAGCAGCCATCATTTTTTCCATTTTTTCCTCGATCTCACACTGTCTACATTTTGCATCAGCTTCTGCCTTCTCTTCCGCACAAACTTCCATTTTCACAGCTGCCCCGCACCCTGAACACTTTGCGGTCTTTTTGACCATGACCGCTCCTAGCAAAAGGGTTACACTATCTAATGAACAAAGGCCCTCGGTACTACAAACACTTCCCTAAGACAATCCGTATCCAAAAGCTCAATGGATAGCCGACACTTCAAAACACTCGTGGTGGGTGCTCGTGCACCTCAGCCACGTGGAGGCAGAAAAAGGAAAGCAAAAAAAACCCCAACAAACAAGTTACTGACCCCTCCAAAAAAAAAAAAAAAAAAACAACCGTACCAACTAATAACCTCGGTACTACAAACAGTTCCCTAAGTACAAACACTTCCCTCGGTATTACAAATACTTTCCTAAGACAATACGTACCCAAAAACTCAATGGTTAGCCCACACTTCAAAACGCTCGTGGTGGGTGTACGTGCACCTCAGCCACGTGGAAGAAGAAAAAGGAAAGCAAAAAAAAAACCCAAAAAACAAGTTACTGACCCCTCCAAAAAACCGTACCAAAGGCGATGCCAGCGCCACCGCTCGGGCGAAGAGAGAAGCACACACAGGCGACGTTCGTGGGGTCACCCCTCACCATAGCCTCCGCCGGAGAGTAAGCCCACTGCCCTCTTCTAGTACACTGTAGCCTCGTCCAGCCACACCACCTGGTGCCGCCGCCGACGCTTCGACGCCGCCTGCTGCTGCTTCACCAGTCCCCGACATAGACCCCCGCGATGCCGTCATCGCCATACTCGTCGGGACCATCCGGGATGTGCTGGACTGTGTGCCAACGGATCATCCGATGCGCGAGGCATGCGGTAAGTTTGCCGGCGTGCATATACCCCTGTTGCAGCGCGAGTGATTGGACACTCGCCTGCGGCGGAAACGCCAACACTACATTGGCGACCTTTTGCGTGCGGTGTGCCTGTGTTTGTGCTGCCGCGTCTGAACTCTTCTCGCTCGTCTCTTTTCTTCTTTTTTATTCCCGTACCCCTTCCCCTAAGGCGCTTAGCCGTGCTCCCTTATGGGCTGCAGAAATTAGCGCCTTATTTCTTTTTCCAGACAAGGCACTAACAGTATTCCACGTCTGCAACCCGCAGCTGACTGTCGGCAAAGCGGTGTCGCGCATCTACAGCCACTACTGTCCGGGGGACTGGGTTTTCGACCAGCTACGCTTCGCCTGTATGCCACCCGACGCGTCCTCGAGGCCTGCGAACAAGCCGAGCGACACTACGCAGTCAACGAAGCGTTCACCCTAAGGGCTTCGGTGTTGGCGTCTTGGGCTACCGAACGACCCTACAGCTGCGAGGGGATTACGCCGGGAGTGTACGCTGACCTGCGGTCGGGGTGCAAGTCGTACTTCGTATGCCCCGTTCCCACTGTGTTCGACCAACGCACCCTGAGTTGTCTCTATGGGGTTAGAGAGCTGGTATGGTCGTTGAAGACGATATCATGTTCGTGGCTGCCAAGAGCGTGTCGAAAGTGAATCACGACGTTACCGACGTGAAACTAAAGAGCCTTCAGTTTCTGCAATTATACGACCAATAAAATTCATCGTGAAGTGGTGTTGGCTCTGAGCTGTCGTTGCATTTTCATGTGTGTTGGCCCGAAATTCCATCACTTGCAGGCCACAACAGACTTCAAATTCATAATGTGATTAATATTAACAGTTCATACTCACGTCTATCTTGTCGAGTCGCTGCTGCATTACAATGCGCAATGCTGACAGCCGCGTACAAGTTTCGCTTCGGAAGGTAGCGACATTTCATCGTCAAATCGTGCTGTTTACGTGTTTTTGAAGCTGATTTTGTCAGCATTACGATGCGGCACGATAATATCAAGCGCCCACTGCGACCACGCATGTTCCTTGCAGTGCAAGGATTTATTTCAGACCTTGTGCGCTTGCTATAATGGCGCTTAATTTGTTTGTTTTAAAAGCCCAATTGGTCGACACTGAAATGCCCCCTTCGATAGTCTGGATTTCTCGTTACAATGCAAAAAGAAATAAAGCTAGAGCTTGGTGGCCCGGCTACCGCCCCGTTATAAGGGGGACGCTCCTATCCATCCAACCAGCGCTGCGAGTATCGGCCGTGCGCGTAAACCCGTCGCGGCTTGTTGCGGGCGGCTGGGCGCTTCCCCGGTTGTCACGCACAACGCCGGTTACGGAAGCCGTGACCGGCTAAACCCTGCAGCGCGTTTTATTTTGCGGATTTCGCAGAGTTGAAAGCTTAAATCAGTGCTCTTTTTTTTAAGTAATTTCCTCGGCTTCAGTGATATCCACTGCAACGCGCGTTCGTCTCCCGTCCACGGCTGCCTCACTTTGATGGTGGCGAGATGGTAAACAGCGCACGCGCGAAAGCCCCGTGGGGAAGAAATACACGCCTCATGGTCATGTCTCGTAAAGGCCCGTGGATTATGTTGTTAGCGCCTGTCTCTGGTACGTGTCCTTCTTGTCGTCTATAGTTTTTCACCGTGCATTTGTGTATTTTTTGGAAGGTGTGTCGCGATAATGAAAAGCTTCGATTGCTTCAGGGAGACAAAATGATTGGCACTTGTTTGTTTATAAAGCACGGCAAGCACATCGTGATAGCAACGTGCATATGTACGGGTGAATGATCTAAGTGCGCCGAGCACAAAGCTGCGCTTTCAAAAAGGAATTTCTAGCGTATGTGCTCAGGTTTCTCACGACCCGCACACACTTCCCGTGCACCGGGATACGGCCTTCACTGCCTCTTGCATGAATTATCTATAATAGGAGCGTGAATGATCAATTATGGACAAATGTTGCCTGCACGTTTTATAGGAGCAGCTACTGCTAAAGATTAATAAAGTCGAGAGGAGCAGTGATACTCAGCAAGAAAACCATACGAGGCTGATCAGATTAAAACTACACACACGAGTAACACTAGTGACGTCTGCTTTTTTCTATTTGTAAGCGAGTTTCAGCTGGTACAAAACGTGACTAATTTTCTCTGTTGTATATGTCTTGGCCCTGCTTTGAGAATAGAACAGTTGAAGATTAAAGCCTGAATTTGCACTTACCGGCATCTTTGTATGCATTCCCTGCATGCGCTGCGATGGTACACTGTAAACCAGTTTACCCCCTTAAAGGTGTTTTACAGTGTCTATAACTAACACCCTTCCACCCTAGCGAAAAGGCATTTTGACGCACCGAAACACCTTTTTAATGGGGGGTTTCGAATTGTCAAAACACCCTTCATACCGAAGGATGTTGATGCAGTAGAACACCCTTACCCAAGGGTGCAAGGGAAGCTATCACACCCTTTGCCTAGCAGCCATGCATTCCTGCACTATTCTTTATATATAGTATCTATATATTCAGTTCTTTAAAAGCGGCACCAAGGAGACCTCTATGTGGCCTTCTTACTGGGGCAATAATCAATCAGTATTACAGCACACAGCAGCAAGTATTCACATGCATCACGTACTGCTGCTCATACCAGACATATTGACCAGGGATGTGGTTTTATTTGTTTATTAGCATCAGTTCCATTTGCAACACATATGATGTTGGAACAAACATTTCACATACTTGTGCATCACAGTATGTAGCTGCACTCTGGGTGGACTAAACCATTGTGGACGCACCTTGGCTTTCAAATATATACTAAATTAACAGCACAGGTTCAGTGCTAGTGATGTGCAGATGGCCTCAATATTGAGTATGTGGCCATAACAGTCGACATTCCTTCAGTAGCATCGATGATTCCTGGAATCTGCATTTCTTGCATTGACAGAAACAAGGCCTCTGCATCTTCATGGATTCACTTATGTAGATAATGCACAGAGCATGTGGTCCTTTCACCTGCTCCTAGAAAGAAAAAAAAAACAGGCATTATTTGCAGATGTGAAATTATAAATGGGCACATACATGACATTACAGTCGTAAACGGGGCTGACCACTTGTTACAGGGAAAAACAAGAAACCACTGGACGAGTGCTTACCACCAAATTTCTTTAACAAAAAATGAATTCATACAAACCTTCTCTAAGCCAAATGGCCTTGACCTTGTGTCCAATGTAAAACTGCACATTCGCCAAGCACGTAATGCCTTCCACTTTGCTCTCGTTAAGACTGTAATACCGGTGCCATGCGGTCACTTTTTATCTTGATCGGCCGGAAGACCGGGCCGGATCAGGATTGAATTGCTTGGTCATCATTGATTCCTTCATGCAAGATTCGAAAGGGAGCCAATTGAGGTTGAGGAATTTAATCCCGGCGGGCTTAAACATCAGTAGTGCCTCCTCTTACTTTGTTACAAGGCGCTAGAGTACACAACGGCAGGTGTTGCACGCCAAGGAAATCATGATAGTTTGTTACAAGGGTCAACAACCTCACTGTCACAACTGCGACGGGTTATTCCAATTTTGAAGGACACAAAAACTTAGTGGTCAACATATGAGAGAGCTGAGGCATACGTGCAAACTAAACGTATTGACTAGTATGCGATCGGAGTCCAGATTGCAGTCATCGCGTGAAGTCACCTTCCCGAGTGGCAGAGATAGCCTATGTAATCCTTGGTACTACAATTGCACAAGGCTATTACAATTATTTATTGCTAATATTTAGTTACAGAGGGCATGTTTGTATTCAGAGAGCAATACAGGGGGTGTATAAGCTATGCAACAGCTTATAGACCCCTCTCCGCCACTCCTTCAATACTGAGCAAACACACACACACACACGCACGCACAGCGTCATTCCATATCAAGTGAACCAGACTGCTTTTCGACCATCTCCAATCTCACTGAAAAAAATAGCATTATTACGTCTGCACATGCTAATTATTCAACAGTCATTCCATGGGAAAAAATTTCTCGCCGCGTGAGGGCGCTTCGAACTTCGTGCTAAAGAGTGAAATAAATTTATACAAAATTATTTATTTGAGACATTGCTACGGAACAATTTCTTTCTTATTCTTAAGGTGTCGTTCTTTCATTACTGCTATTGTCTGGTCATCCTTTTCTTAATTTACACTATTTTTTGGTCATGACGAAAAATCACTTGATGTAGCATATTTTGCAATTTTTTAATGAAAATGCCAACTTAATTATGAAAAATGCAATTGTATTTCCCAATTTCTAGCTTCGAGCACTATGCGATAAAGATACTGTGATATAACCCAGAAACCTTGTGGTTAGGGAGGGACAAATTAGACAAATATCGCATACTGACCCATAATGAGCCATCAATTTCTCAATGTTGCCCCGCCACGGTGGTCTAGTGGCTAAGGTACTCGGCTGCTGATCCGAGGGTCGCGGGATCGAATCCCGGCCGCGGCGGCTTCATTTCGATGGAGGGGAAATGTTGAGTCCCGTGTGCTGTGCGATGTCAGTGCACGTTAAAGAACCCCAGATGGTCGAAATTTCCGGAGCCCTCTACTACGGCGTCTCTCATAATCAGAACTGGTTTTGGGACGTAAAACCCCACAAAACAACAATTTCTCAATGTTGCGGTTCAAGTGAAAATGTAGCTTATAACTGATTAAGTAGTACTCTCTGTGGGTACCTCACGAAAGAGTTTCTAAAGGAGTAATTTTTTTTAATCGCGAAAAAAATTTTGGGATTCCAAATCCAGAAGAATAAAGCGTCAAGCGGGCGCCACTTTCTCTCTGTGGAGGCCTCAGCTTTCTCAGCCACATCGGATACCAGATGAAGTGTTGCATCGTTTTAGTGCTATTGGTGTTTTAGCGCGATGTTTTATCAAACCAGATTACACAAATCTGACGAAGAGGCGTACGACTTGGAGTAATCACAGTAAGGTACCTTGGGTGACTGCGAAAAGACACCTGCACCGATGTGTTGTGCGGTGAAGTTGAAACAAAGAGAAGCCTTGTGCAACCATGCGATTGTTAACTTCAAAATTTTCTTTCTCACTTAAAACAAATATTACTCCTTTAAAACCTTTTCGGTGAAGTACCCGTAGGGAGTTCTACTTTATGAGTTATACGCCACATTTTTACTTGGACCGCTACCTTGCGAAATTCATACCTCAATATCGGTCAAAATGATTTTTACCAAACTTTTCCCTCTCTAGCCACAAGGTTTCCGCGTTACATCACAGTATTTTATCGCTTAGTACTAGAAGCTGTAAAGTGGGAAATGTAATTACATTTCTTATTATTAAGCTGGCATTTTCATTCAAAATTGTAAAATATGCTACATTGAGTGATTTTTCGTCATGGCCAAAAATAGTGTAAATTAAGAAAAGGATGAGAAGGCTATAGCAGTAATGAAAGAACGACACCTTAAGAATAAGAAAAAAATTTTTCCGCAGCAATGTATCAAAGAAATAATTTTGTATAAATTTATTTGCACGAACGGTTTCACTTATAACGAGAAGTTCGAAGCGCCTTCATGGGGCAAGAAAATTTTTTTCCCAAGAAATGACTGTCGAATATACTTACCATGTGCAGATGTAACAATATGATTTTTTTAGTGAGATTAGAGATCGTCAAAAAAAGTTTGTCTTATTTGAATATATATATATAACCGCATCGTGCATCATATAAGAGAGGCAGGAATTTGCGCCCACCTCTTCCACCATTTTCTCTAAGAAACTAATTGTCCATTTACCTCCAGCATCAATGAGGGTGTGCATAACAAAAATAATCCATGCAGTGAACTGTTCCAATGCCTTGCCAACATTTGTATCTAAGGAGGAAAAGAGATTCTGTAAGCAAAAGCAACATACCTCATCGAATATATGTTGGGGTACACGTTGACCTGTAGCTATTGGCTGTGACTTTGGCAACTCCGTCAGGTACAACGTCAATGTCCCAAAGGTCGACGGACTCATCAAAGCATTTGTCCAGCACCTGGGCACAACTGCAGCAGAATCAATATTCCTACAGAAACAGTTTAAATTTATGTACAGAATCACAGATATGGGACGACCTAATTTATTTAAATAGATTCTACCAATGAAGAGTACAGGGAGCAGCATGAAATTGGCGATCAAAGCACTGGTGACTAACGGGAGGCATGAAAAAAGAAACAAACACTCAAGGTGCGATATCTTACCTGGGGAGACTCACCTACAGCACTTTCCCAATGATTGGCTGGATGTTTAGTATCAGTAAATCCCTTGTTGCATCACTGCAAAGTAGATTTATATTGATAAGTGCGCGCTCAAACATCAGTGTCCTACTGAAAACTAGCGTTACGTGCACACTCTTCGGTACGCAGCTACAATCACATTTGTCATCGACTTGACGTCGCTGACGCAAATCAGCCCAACGTAGTCATCACGCGAGCTAGCCCATGACTACGACGAACAGGCACAACGGACGACAAACGTTTACGCGACACGTGTTGCGTGGCAGATGTGAATATTCTGCTGTGTTGAACTTTATTAATCGAAGCACTGTCTCGGTGGCGAAAGCACGTGCAGGTTGCCACATTTAATTAAAGGCTATTTGCCAGGTGATGCAGGCAATCTCTTCACTATTTGTCACTGGTAAAAAAGCGGACAAGTTCAGTCAAACTGCACACGTGCTAAATAACGCGACGCAAGTGGCTGTTCGCGATAAATACAGCAACAGATAGCAAATGACTCGACGTACAACAAAAGTCTCGCGCCTGTAATGAATCCGACTACTATAAATCAATTTAGCAGTGTTATTGCTTACCTGAGAACTGCGACGTCCAAAGTCAACGACGGGACCGAAAACATCGCACTCACGGGCAGAGGTCTCAGGGTCAGATTTCTTCATGGGCTACCCGTTCCGCAAGCACTTAACAGTCGCCGCCAACATCGTGCAGTCGAGTGTCTCATCGCTCATTTCAAGCAATTGTAGAACACCAGATTTGAACGCAAACTAACAAACTCGCTAACATGAACGCCATGTGCGCCAGCCCTGCGAGCATTCTGCGAGCGACAAAGCAAGTTGAAACCTGCTGCGTTGGCGATGGCAATCGTACTGCCGCGGAAGCGAAGCAAACGAAAACAACTTTTTAAAAGCACATGCAAGCATTGCCTCTGAGACTCGTTGCAACTTTATTGCGAGAAATTCATTTGTAATGGCAATTATTGAAAAAATGGTTGGTGATAATTATTTTCTACACTTAATTTTAATTAGTGACAACTGCTTTATTATTAAAAAGAAAATAAATGTAAAATAGCCGGTAAATGTTTCGGATCTCGAAATCCCCTACATTAAAAAATGGCGCTGATGACGCTGCACTCGGCTTTTTTTTTCTTTTTTTTTTCGCGTGCAAAGCTGTTGCAGAGAGTCGTAGACTTTCTATTATTCCGTGTAGAAAAAGTGTAGCTCTGCCCACCTACAGGATGGTGTTTTTATAACAGGTGTACAGCATGATGACTAAGCTGTGTACACCATTTCTGTTACTTTATTCCAGAGATTTTAAGGTAGACCAAGGTATTGAATAGGTAATTGACAAAAAAAAAAGAAATGTGTCAAACCTCGTGCTCCATTGCATAACAAGCCCATAACAATGAATGCAAATATGTGTGTGGCGGCTGAAGTGTATGCATGTACATTCTGCTGTAAAGAGTTGGGGATGAATTGGAGCAAGTACTTTTACTTTCGAAAGTGCTGTTTCTTAATAAAATATCCCGGCCAATGTGTTTTACTTATGACCGCTCTTTTTATCTAAGCCCAAATCAGAAGTTTCAAATATCTCATGAATTTAATTATTACGTGTTCTGTAATTAAATATTACATGTACTGCTCCACAATAAAGACAAGAGAATCGCATTCACAGGAACGGTAAAACTTCCTGTGCACTTTTTTCGTCTATGTTTCCTTTTTTTTTAAGTGATGGTGGCATGTAGCAATGAAGGAAATGCAATGCATACAACCGAACGGACGTCACACTTGATGGGCCAGGATTAACTTGACATCTGGCGTCTGATCTGAACGGAAATCGCTTGAAATGCATAATGCCAGTTGTGCGTTGTTGCCCTCGCCTCTAAATCTTGTAACAGCGCAGGGGACGGATACACGCCACGAACGGAAATGAGATCTAGCACTGAATCTTGCGTCCAGTATGCTTATAACAGATTCTCGTGCTCTCTTTCATGTTCCTGAATCCGAAACCGATCCGAACAGTTCTTTCGAGGAGACACTTAGACAGCGTTTTACAGCTCGCGATGTGCAATCCAAGTACTAGTTCTAAGTGACGGGCTCTGCGGGCTTTCGAGCAAACTCGTGGGTGTTTTGGCAACTCGTAGCACCTTTGGCTCCAAAAGGGTGTTTTATGTACAACATTAACCCTTACCCCTACCAAAAGGCTATTTCGGTAATCAAAACACCCTTACACCCCAATTTTCTCTACTTTCGGTTTGTCAAAAGGGTGTTTTGGTTGCTCCAAACCGCTTTAAGGGTGCAAAGTGGTTTACA
The DNA here is from genome assembly GCA_013339685.2 of Hyalomma asiaticum. Lineage (NCBI taxonomy): Eukaryota > Metazoa > Arthropoda > Arachnida > Ixodida > Ixodidae > Hyalomma > Hyalomma asiaticum. The sequence goes on from JABSTT010002866.1 coordinate 15,674, forward strand.
GTGTATCCTTTAGCTGTCCGCCCAGCAGCCAAGTTCCACACAAAGGTGCTTCTCACCACTTTGTCGTGGATGACCTAGCTTTTCTTGTCGGTGGGTTTGATTTTTCAAAGGCCGACAAAGACCTCCTCAAGGGGTAAAAAAAAACAGTGTTTATGACCGTGATGAGCAATTTCCAATTTATATAGCAAAAATATACACGCACGAAAAAAAAATAAATAAATAAGAGAGTCGTTGTTTACCGGCCGCTCCGCTTGCACGCGAAGTACGGAGCTTCTTCGCCCCTTCTCGTAAGACATCCCAGAAAAAAAAAAAAGATTTTATCTTTGGTAGCTTACACGAGGTGTTTGGCATTTGCGGTAACCATACACGCAGCCACATACGTTTACGTCCCATCTTTTACGGCGACTATGCGCCGTCCTTTCGCGGTGACATGGATGGATGGATATTAGGAGCGTCCCCTTTATAACGGGGCGGTAGCCGGGCCACCAAGCTCTAGCTTTATTTCTTTTTCCGAATCACAGATATTTTCACAACTAATTTTTCTCCTCGCGTACCTATTTTATCTATTATCGTTGCGCTGTGATGTAACAATCTTACCCGAACTACCTTGCGCTTCTGTTTGCTCCATACCTTTTGCGCCACCAATACTCTAAGCGCCTTTTACTTACCTCTATCGCCGACATGTTCAGCTTTCCCGTCCGCGATTCGTCGAGGAAAGGAAAATCCTTGCTGAGACGCTACACCACCTTGACGATCGGCCACTGTCCTTACAGATGCTACTCGAACACCGCCCTCATCGCTCGTCGGCCCACAAGGCACTAAAAGCACTTTTACGCTTTCCCAGGACGACTGGTTTGCGTGAACGCCTTTGACAGTTGGACTTGTCCGACAACGTCTTTTTCATTATTCCCCTTCCTTCTCTCTCTCCCATCTTTCTATTCCCCCTTCCCACTCCCCCAGTGTAGGGTAGCCAACCGGACGCCCTTCTGGTTAACCTCCCTGCCTTTCTGTTTTCCCCTTCCTCCTCCTCCTCCTTTCCCGTGCTACCCCTGAAACCCATGGCCTCCTGTAGGGTAGTGTCCACAGCTACACCTGGGTGGACATCTGCACATTCAATCAAAATATGATCTGTCGTTTCCCTAGTTTTTCCACAGCACGTACATGTATCCCCTTTTTTATTGAATTTCCCTCTGTAACTTCGGGTTCTCAGGCAACCGGACCTTGCTTAAAACAGTAAAGCGCTTCCCTTTGAATTATCGTAAAACTTCTCTCTCTTGATTTCGTCTTTCCCTTTTCTGTAGTTGTTCAATGCCGGCTTCTTCTCCATTCCTGCTATCCAATCCGACTTCTCCGCCGCTCTGACCGTGCTCTTAACGCTCTTTTTCGTCCCATCTGTCTCGTTACTGGCCGTATACTTGCTGGTAAGCCTCCTAGTTCTCTTCCTCCATTGTGAGTCAACGTTCTTCCTATACAAATACCTGAATACTTTCGCTGCCCATCTACTTTCTTTCATATTCCTTAATCTCTGTTCGTACCTAATTTTACTTTGAGCTTCCCTTCCCTCAAAGTCAGACCTTCACATATCCCCCTTAAAGCCTCATTTGTGGTCTTCCCATGGGCGCCCAATGCGAGACGTCCGACCGTCCTCTGATTCACGTCCATCCCTGATTGTACCTCTGACATCATGCACACCACTGAGTTTCCGAATGTGCCGGCGCAAAAAGTTAGACGCCATTCTTAGCGCATGGGAAAGGGGAAAATGTTGTTGTACTTCTCTGACAACTCGCAACGCGTGGCCAGGTCGGGATGGGCCTCGAGACGTGCCCATATGCGCCTGCTCTTGGTCGCGACTGACTAGTTGCGCACCGTGACACGGGTGGCGCCACCTGTTTTTTCAAAGCTGCTCGTCTCGATGCCCATCCTAACCTGGCGACGCCTTGCGAGTTGTCAGAGAAGTACAACATTTTCCCCTTTCCCATGCGCTAAGAATGGCGTCCAACTTGTCCGCCGGCACGTGCAGCCGAGCCACTGTAGCCGAGCCTGAACAGGTGCTTGCCGCCGGACGGTGCCACACATTGCCTTCCGGAATTTCAGCCCGGTGAGCCATTTCAGCCCAGTCACACCATTTCACGCTATAATCCTTTCACTAAGCAGCCGTGATCATATTCGTTCCACTAGCCCGCTGACCACGACCTTAAAGTTTTTGAGTCACGCCGAGGGATGCTTTTTCGGCAGGAAGCACTTAGCGGCATTCCTTACTGTCCAGCGCGTCCACCTTCCAACGAAGCCGAACCACGTTCTTCTTGTTTGAGGCCGGTACAAGGTGACAGCGATACCCCGCGCTTTTCACATACCGTGTACGCCAGGCCACAAGCAGCAACGCAATGCTCGCACCTCTAAGAATGACTGCACCCATTTGTATGAGTCACGGCTGGTCTGGATGCGCGCGTCCGCGAGTACAATGCTGCCGCGAGTACAATGGATCTGTTTCTATAGACCCTTCCATCGGCACTCTCGCACCGGCGAGCAGGAACCTGTTTTTGTCGTCTGCTAGCACGCGGGAGAGAGCTCTCCGCGCCACGCCCTCCTTCGTTGGGCTGTTTGTTGCGTCGAGCCGCCTATACGTTTTGCCGTGTTTGCACTGTGCGCGCGCTGTTTTTCGCTCACTAGAGCGATTTAAAATGTCCTTTAAGAACAGTCTATCGACACGGCATCCCTGCATTGTTTACGGTTGCACATACAACCAGAAGAAAAGAAACACTGCACCTAAACAGCTGTGCAGCAAGCACAACGTTGCGCAGGAGGAGTGCGCCTGCGCACTCACTGACGTACTCGCGCCAAAACGCAGCACCGCTCATGTTCCCACGTGCTCCAACGCTAATGTCGCCAACGCCCCCTGAACACTAGTCAGGGCCGTTCTTAGCATATGGTAGAGTGAACTAGATAGGGGTAGTGGACGAGGGGAGAGCAGACGGAGGCAGCGGCGGCGTGTCGAAAAGCACGGAAATCTACGCGCGCTGCATGGTGGCGCCACTGCGCCTTGCACCAGCAGGCTGTAGCTGCGTGTCTACGGCGCGCATGCGGACAGGCTTTGGTGATCGCAGTTTGTTTGCTTCCTAGTTTGTTCGCTGATTCGCCTTCCTTGTTTTGTTTTGTGCCGTCGTTTCCTTTGCGGTGTGCTGAAGATAGCGCTGAGTTATTAAATTATGAAATGGGGAGGTCTCGGCGAAGCAATTATTGCTTTAGCCCGGTTGTAAGGCTGGGTACAGCAGAGTGAAAGATACCCCAAAGTTATCTCTGTTCAGTGTCCCCGAGGACGAAGAAATGCGCCGAACGCGGGAGCGAAATCTACACCGCAAGGACAAGCCGCTCGAAGTCACTGACGTCGTGTGCGAACTTCACTTCGAAGGAAAATATACACTAAGGGATATTGCGTACGCGTAATCGAAGGCAAAGAGGTACGTTTACCACTGAAAGCCGTCTCTCTCGCAAGATGCAGTGCCCACGTACGATTTTGCCCAATCTCCGTAGGTACCTTTCAAGAAATCCGCCGCGCGAAAGGCCCACGACGAAGAGCTGCCTCAAACCTCCATGACGGTCAGACAAAAAGACGGTGCCTACAAGAGGCCGATCTGCAGACCACGGAAACCGTGGACATAAGCGACGACGCTGACTCAAACGAAATTCTCAAATCCCCTGGGCACTGCACAAATTCCCGAACGAAGGCGGTGTTGGGTGTGTTTTGGCATCATTGAATAGTGAGAAAAACACAGTCAACGTTGAGGAGATTCAACCCGCACCTCAACACGAACTCATTCGAAAAGATGAGCGTGTTGTACGCCTTTTAACTTTTCGGGGCAACTGTCCTGAGAGCCATGAACTTTTACAAAAAGGAAGTCGAGAGAAAATGCGGCAGAATAGTGGCCACAGAAAAATTCTTCGAGTTAGTTGAATTTACGATGTGATTGTGCTCCAATGATTCTAATTCATTCATATTGGAATGTTTTCTGTTCTTGGTCCTCGCTTTTCGCAGGAAGATTAACCACTTGATAAAAGCAATGACATCAAGGTTTCTTACAGAAGCCTTGAGGTCCGCTTCCACTACGTCGGCGGTCTTTGGAGGATTTTCTTGCTTATTTGAACAAATGGGAAGCTAGCACTATTGACAAAGGAGGGTTTCTAAGCGATACTACGGAAACTGGGGTGAGGATCGCTACTACCAGTACATTATCCCTCCTGAAGTACTTAACATATAATATAGCTTTTCAGTACTTAATGACGTCCCGCCTTAGCACCGACCCCATAGAGCACATGTTCGGCATCATCCGCCACTGAGTGGCCGTACGCCCACCCCCCGCCAGACCAGTTCCTTATAACAGTGAACTATATCTACAACATGGCAAGGAGTGCGGACGATGCAAATAGCACTCCTAATATCATCAATGCGCTTCGCAGTGTGGGGGACAGAACATCGAACATTACTCCAAAGATTAGTGAAGAGCTTCTCTACCAAGGAAGATTAGAAGAAGCTGGAGGTTCTCTGGCCAGAGTACAGGCTCCCTGTCACAGCCACTCATCGATAGTGACAGAAAGGAGTGACTCGATCGCGAGTTATTACCTAGCAGGTTACGTAGCAAGTGCGTCCTACAACTTAATTGTCGTACGTGTGACCACATCCTCCTCGTCAGGAGAGCAGAAGCCAAAGCACATCTGCTACCCTCAGAGCACACTGAGCAGTGTGATTGGGGTTATATCTATCAAAAGACTTGTGTTCATTCATCGAGGCTGTGTAAAACATATTCACTGAATGTTTAAGGGCATCGGAGCTAAACACAAATAGCATCTGCGATGTTGTAGCTCTCGTAAAGAACAGCTTGCTTTTCTCCAATGGCGTTAGATGCGACGAGCATACAGAAAAAGTGAGCATGAGGACCGTTTCGTTCTATGTGCTCAGGCGGCTAGCTTTCTTATTCAAAAGCATTAATAGTGCAAGAAGCGCAAAGCGACAGAGAGCAAAACATATATTAAGCTCAGCAGGACGACCTAGGATCGAGTCTGGTTTTGTTCGGCGCCTCTTTTTCGAAGAATGCTTTTGTTCTAATAAATTCTTTCAGTTGTCCTTGTGTGTGCGCGCGTTTTGCAAGCGTCGCCTCTGCGGTTCACCCGTTCGTTTTCAGTATGTACACGCGCAGCCCCAAAAACTTCCTCGCAGGTGCGTTAATACTTAAAATCACGAGGCTTGCAGCTTTGGAGACAAGTCTATTTGTTCCACTGCTGACAAAGTGTGCAAGGCAGACATTTCGGAATCAAGGATCAGCTTAAGACACGTCGCACTCTTCCTACAAGTCCCCGTCAAAGAAGCGCGCACCGCGCTGTGGTGCAGGTGAAAGGCACTGCAGCGCCACGTGGCGGTTTCCGTGCAAACGGCCATGGCGTGAGGACTGCCCTCGTCCCACTACCCCTATCTAGGTCACTCTACATATGGTGCGAATGCCCCAGATTTCTTCTTTCAGATCTCTTTCCCTACTCGATTAGCTTCAACCATGAGAGCTAACGCGTTTCACGGTACTACCAAAGCAAAGGGTTTTAGTACTGTTGTGCCAGAAGTACGGCCATTTCGCCGACCCCTTCGTCACAGCAGGAGGGTCAAGTTTTCAACATTTCCGCGGACCTTGCAACCCCATCAGCGGAGGCCGGCAGCGTGCCGAACCGAAGGCACCACGCGAAGATGGGCTCCCCCCGCGACTTTCGGGGAATCCGGTCATCCCCCACCTACACAAGCCAGGAGCGCCCGCGGGAGCAGCGGGGCTGGTGTTTTTCCAGCGATCTGCAACTGGACAGAAACGCTATTTAAGGCCGTGCAGCTCTTTTGTTAGGAGGCAGTCGCCCCAGCCGACCGGGTCGTGCTGGCTGGCCCTATACTTAACCATTTTAACCTTTTTCTATAAAGTTGTTCTGTTTTGTAAATGCTCGTGGCCTGTCTTCCCTAAGAGTAGTGTTGTTTGATCGATATAGATCCTGCCTGCCCGCTAGCCACATCCCGCTAGCTTGACCTGAGAACGTTGGAGGCAATGGTTAGATAACAACAGACCCGTATCTTCCGCTGGCCCTCCCTTCGGAACATTGGTGGCAGCTCGGTCGGTACCAACGTAACCCTGTACCTTCGACGAGCTCACCCCCCCTTCATAACAGTACGGATATTCCTTTTTCTTTTCTTTTTTTTGTTGCTCTTGTCCTTGCTGCTGTATGCCTTCGGCCTGTGCAGTGCAAACCAGGTGGGAATGTTTTGTTGAACGGCAAACGTGCTTCATCACCTTATGTGACGAAGACGCTTCCTTGAAAAGAAAAAAAAAGTGGAGAGCTCGATGGAAGTCGATAATGAACTAGGCTGCGAGAACGGAGCCGAATGCTTGCTTCTTGATCATGAGTGCGATAAATGGGAAACCCGATTAGAACAAAAAAAAAAATCCAGGTCTCACGCACCGCGGGAGCGAATGTTAGCCAAGATGCCAGCGATGTAATTGTAAGTATGAGCCAACGTTATTCATTAAACAGAAAGTCAGCACACAATAGCCGACAGTTGAAGGAACTCTAGCCAAGAGTAGCTATCTAGCGCTGGTTTTAAATGAGTAAATGCCGCACATATGCCATGGCTTATACATCATGCCACAACATTTTTGCGATGTTATGCACACAGATATACGTGTGGCATTTACTGACTAACTATCACACCTTGTTAAAGTTTACTTCCTTTATTATCAGTGTCCGAACGCCGTTGCAATACTTATTGAGTTTTGTCGTTATGTTGAGGAATGACCATATCGAGCCACGATCATGGCGTGTCATGATTATCAAATATCACATCCATCGAGCTGTACCTTTAGTTTGACACCCATTTCAACCCCTCAAAGCTTTCATGTTGGGTCATAATCATGTCGTGCCATGACCATATCGTGTCATGAAATTGACTATAACTCATATCACATCTCCTGTGCCTTTCGTTTTACATCCGGCATCGAACCCCCTTTTGCATAATGATGCTCATGTCATTTCATGTAAGCGATGTCATGAACATGATTATATCTTACATCACATCCCTCGAGGTTTACTTTTCTTTTGACACCTATCTTCACCCCTTCCGTTAATTTTCGCTCTGTCATGCTCATGTCTTATTACGTATTTCATGTCATGAACATGACTAACTCGTATCGCCTCTCTCGATCTTTCGTTTGGCACCGATCTTGACCCCTTACCGTTAATTTTTGCTTCGTCATGCTCATGTCATATCATGTATATCATGTCACGGACGTGACTAACTCGCGTCTCTGGACCTGTATCTTTCATTTGACACCCGTATTGACCCCCTTCCTTTATATTTGTTTTTGCAGAGTCATGCTCATGACATGAGCACATCATGTCATGAACGTGACTATGACCAATATTACATTCTTCGACATGCACCTTTTGTTTGACACCCATATCGATCCCCTTCCAGTGGTCTTATGTTTGTAGAGTCATGCTCATGTCATAGCATGACCTGAGCACATTATGTCATGTCATGAACGTAACTAACTCGCGTCTCTGGACCTGTATCTTTCATTTGACACCCATCTGGACCTCTTTCCTTTACATTCGATTTTGCAGAGTCATGCTCATGACATGAGCACATTATATCATGTCACGAACGTGACTATGACCAATATTACATTCTTCGACATGCACCTTTTGTTTGACACCCATATCTATCCCCTTCCAATAGTATTATGTTTCTAGAGTCATGCTCATGTCATAGCATGACCTGAGCACATCATGTCATGTCATGAACGTAACTACGACCAATATTACATTCTTCGACATGCACCTTTTGTTTGACATCCATGTCGATCCCCTTCCAATAGTATTATGTTTCCAGAGTCATACCCATGTCATAGCATGACATGAGAACATCATATCATGTCATGAGCGTGACTATGACCAATATCACATCCCTCGAGATTCACCTTTCGTTTGACACCCATCTCGACCGCCTTCTTACAGTTTCAAGGTTTTCCTAGTATTATCGTAGAAGAACTTCTTGCTGGGCGAGTTGGTGCATGATATTTTTCCAAGTTGTTGCGCGTAGAATGGACAATCACAGGAAGAACAGCAAGGCAGACAGAAAGAGGGCAAACTATCAACTGATTTATTTGCTCTTGAAACAGCTTATATAAGCATGTCCAATCGTCCCACGGATAGGAAAGAGGGTTGAAAGGGGGTGAGAGGGGAAGCATACAGTTCAGAAAACCTCACCGTCACATAAACCTGCGCAAAAACTGGTCTTCAGCCTTATACAAGGTAACAGAAGTGTCGCTTATACATTGATCACCTTTATCTTTAATAAAAAACGCTTCTAAAAGTTCACGGCCAACTCTGGTCCGGCTCCTCCCGATTATCTTAATCTTTTTTAGTAATGGCTCGCATCCCATGCACTTGTTGCAATGAGCGGGCAAATTCGCTCCTTCTCTTTTTTCCAGAGACGAGGCATGCTCCGCCGCACGTTCATTCACGCATCGCCCTGTTTGGCCCACGTAAGATTTTCCACACCTGAGGGGTATTTCATATACCACCTTCGTGGCACACTTCACAAAAATTGGCCATGTTGAATTCCGCACCCGCTGCTTCGGGCTTCCTTGCCACTGATTCTAGGGCATAAACCGGCCAATTTCTTAGGTGCCGAAAACACCACATCGACACCATGCCTATTTGCCACTTTTTTTAAATTGTGGGAAACCTTGTGCATGTACGGCACAACAATGGGCTTGGAGGCGCCGAGTCCCTGCCGAGAAGGAAGCCTCCCCTTTGGAGAAGAAAGACGTTTCCGGCGAAGATGCGCAAATTGATGAAGAAAGGGAGGCATCATTAGGCCAGAGAGAAGAGTTCCGCAAAGTGCAGTTGGGTGACACTACGCTAAAGAAATGTTGGGAAGATGCGCGTAGTGGGAAATCCGGCATGTTCATTTCAGACGGACTGTTATATCACTGCGACTCAATAGCAGGCACTCGAGTGAGTCAGCTAGTTGTCCCCAAAGATAAGCGCACTGAGGTGATGCACTTAGCCCATGAGTCGCTATGCGGGGGGCACCTGGGGCCAAAGAAAACAAGAGCTCGCATTAGGTATAATTTTTTTGGCCAGGTATGGCGAAGGAGATATTAGAGCATGTCAAATTCGGTCAGACAGGCGTCGCACAGATAAAGTGCCTATAACTCCGCTCACTAGACCCGAGCACCCTTTCCAAGTTGTCAATGTAGATGTGATCGGACCCCTGGACACACCGTCAGCGAGAGGGCATAAGTACGCGCTGTGCTTAGTGGACCTTTGCACGAGATGGCCGGAGGTGGTTCCACTGCGCTCTTTGACCGCTAAGGCGACTTGTGATGCACTGATTGAGATATTCAGTCGCACATGCGTTCCGGAGATGATCTGCTCCGATCAGGGCACTAATTTCAAATCTCAGCTCACGCAAACGATGATGGAGAAATTAGGTTGCACGCCAAGGTTCTCAACCCCAGAACACCCAGAGAGTAATGGAGTGTTAGAGAGGTGGAACCGCGTACTGAAAAACATGTTGTATCATGTCATTCAGAGAGACTCCAAGAATTGGGACAAATTGATCCCAATGGTTTTATGGGCTTATCGGGAAGTTCCCCATGAGGTAACCGGAGTAGCTCCGTTTCGTCTATTGTATGGAAGGAATCCCACGGGACCGCTTCTAATACTGCAGAGGACGTGGACGGGAGAAATGCCGGTGCCCGCAACATTGAGAGAAAGCCCCGCTAAGTATTTACAGCAACTTAAGGAGCAGCTCGAGACGGCCGCTAATATTGCTGAGCTAACGTGCAACTCATCAGGAGAGTTACGCCAGTGCCTATAATCGCAGCTCCAGGCTCAAAGCTTTTAACGTTGGTGACCAGGTTGTGGTTTTCGACAATGATCGGAATTGTAAGATGTCACCTAAATGGCTAGGCCCATTCACAGTGGTTGGACGTGAGCGCGAACACTCTTACCGCGTTGAAACATCTGAGGGAAAGGTGAAAAGTGTCCACGCCAACAACATTCGACCTTACTATACAAGGGTCAGTCATATTGGGGTAGTCTTCGATGAGGACCATGATTTTGGGGAGGTGGAATATGCTCCACAACCAACCACTATAAAGCGGGAAGAGCTAGTGCTAACGAGCGAGAAGGTTGCTCACCTTGATGCTGACGCGCAGGCGGAAATACAGGCGGTGTTCCAAAGACATTGCACTCTTTGACGGCACCCCGGGTATAGCGAAGGTAGACGAACATAGGATAGAAATAGAACCGGGCCACCAGCCAAAAAAGGTGTTTCCTTATCGGGTGCCGGAACTATTAAAGAAGGAAGTCAGCCGGCACGTTGACGAACTTTTGACTTGGAAGTTGATCTACCCCACGGAGAGTGAGTTTGCACACCCGGTGGTATGCGTCGGAAAAAGGATGGGACTATTCGCATGCGTGTGGACTACAGGGCGTTAAATGCCGTCACCAAAGCGGATGCGTTCCCTATGATGAATCCTCGGGAATTGATTTTCCGAGTAGGCAGAGCGCAGTTCATTACGGTAGTGGACCTTAGGCGCGGGTACTGGCAGGTACCGATGGAAGAGAAGAGTCAGAAATTCAGCGCGTTTGTAACGCACGAGGGTCAGTACGCATGGAAAGTGATGCCTTTCGGGCTAAAAAATTCCGCGGCAACCTTTCAAAGAATGGTGAATAAACTCTTGTCGCAACATCAAATGTATGCCACGGCATCCCTTGATGATATTGCTATTTTTTCTAGCATTTGGGAGGAGCACTTAAAGCATCTCGACATTATTCTTAAGGTCTTAGAGAAGGCGGGACTGAAAGCCAGTCCGGAGAAGTGTCAGATTGCGCGATCCCATATACATTACCTGGGGCATATTGTCGGTTCAGGGACACACGCACCAGACCCTGAAAAAATAGCAGCGATTAAGAACCTGGTACCACCGCGCACCAAAAAGGAACTACGCAGCCTGTTAGGACTGTGCGGTTACTATCGCGAGTACGTCCGAGGATATGCAGAGGTGACGAGCCCGCTCACGCTGTTAACAAAGAAAGCGGTACCTAATAAGATACCCTGGCCGGAGGAAGCTCAGGCAGCATTTGAGATGCTCAAACAATCTTTGTGCGAGGCCGTGGCGCTAAACACCACAGAGCCATCTCAGCCCTACTGGCTTTTCACAGACGCCTCAGCTACGGCGGCGGGAGCATGTTTGGCGCAAATGTCAGCTGAGGGAGAAGAGAAGCCTATCGCCTTTGCAAGCCACCGCTTCTCACCGACCCAGATGCGTTGGTCGACAATTGAGAGGGAAGCGTTCGCAATAATATGGGCCTTAAAGAAGTTTGACTACTGGCTTTTCGGTGCCATAGTAAACGTCGTTTCCGACCACAATCCGATGTCGTACCTTACAACTTCTACTCCGCACGGGGCGAAATTGACAAGATGGGCGCTGGCTTTACAGCGATATCATGTCTCGGTACAACATTGGAAGGGTATATGTAACGGGAATGCGGATGCATTATCGAGGCTCCAGAAGAGTTTATGGAAGCCATCAGAATAACAGTGCCATGCCAACTGGGGGGGGGGGGGGGGGGACGTGAATGTTCCTGCCCACTCGCTGCTGTATATTGTGGACTGTGGGATTGACGATCCCAGAAACAGACACTAGTGATCTTACTGCTTGAAGCAGCAATGGTGTGCTTGATCGTTTAGCCTGTATTTGTTTTCGTTTCTTGTATTCTGCTGTCGTGTTGTCTCGCAATTGTGTTTGATGTTTGTGTATATTGTTGTATGGTTAGAAAGTCCAGTGACCTAATCGCGGCGGTGATTTATCGTACCACTGAGCGTAGAACAGCCCAGCGTACTCTTTAGGGGGGACGTGTTATGTTGCCGCTCATAAGGCGATCGCACAGAAGGGACGGCGTAGCACCGTACGCTATACAAAGCTTCTTTCTCGGCTCTCTCTCTGCATGGTCTTTGACTGTGCAATTATCAATGGAAAGCAAACGGCTTCCATTGAGCGGCTGGTCTCCCACGCTGGCCCCCAGGGGTTCCTGGTACGAGACCCTTCCCTTTCGCTGAGCCCGGCTTGAGGAAGAGCGGCCAACGCGTGGGATGATGAGGCGGGCAAACATCTCATGCTCTCCGCAGTCGCTCGGGGGGTTGCGGCTGCGCGACCGTGCTTGTCTTCTCAATGGTCAGTTCGGGGAAGAGCGGCCCGGACGCGTAGGAGGAGAATGCGTGAGAGGTGCGCCGTCGCTCGAGGCTACAACAATGCGCTTGGCCCAACCAATTCTTTAACGACCGGCATGCGCTTTCGGCGCGCCGACTGGAATGAAGGGTTGAGTCGCAAGAAGGCACGGTCCGAATGCGGGAAAGGCGAGTACACGCATTGTTTCCCGGAACCCACTTTACGACAGTCACCGGGGGTTCGGCTGGATGAGCGTGGGAGATGGCGCGAATGCCGCAGGGCTGCTACGATACCGATATTTCGACCGTGAGAATCTCTGAGAGCGTGGGATAAGGAGAGGGAGAGCCATGATGGGAAAGAATGCCAAAATGCCTCTTTAAACTGCAAAGACGCTGCTGTCGAGATTAGGGACAGCCCACTAGGGAGTGGCTTAATCTGAGGGTAAACAGATTGGATAACAGAAGGTTGAGGCGGACCAGCAGTGGCCACCTCCCCTTTTTCTTTGTTACTGCAAGGTACTAAAGACTGGACGGGATTCGTTTCACTTCAGTCTAGGCTGTAATCACTTAACTCAGTAAGATCAGTAAGACTCCGTACGATGCAACTTCTGTCTGGGCCATAACCACTCGGTGGTCGAACAGTGACACTAGGTTCGTTGTATGTAGTAACAGTGTTCTAGGCTCTAACTTAAGAAAAGTTAAGTAGAAGAGTAAGACGCTGTTGATGTCTATGTTATCATCAGTGTGCTTCGGCAAGATGTACATATGACTAAATATTTCGTTGCAATATACCTTCAAGTTCATTACCTCCAACCTGCCTCCTGCTTCATCGACGTCGATCATCTTGACGGGACTTCAATCCACATCAAGGAGAAAACGAACAAAGAAAACATAACTGCATCGTTTCCTATGATAATTTTCCATAATTTCGGAACCACCCTCTTTTACGGTGACTGAAACATTAAGCTTACTCTAACTGAGACATTAAGGCTCTCGCCTTAATGAGTGCCACCGCTGTTAGCAAAAGCAACAGTATTTTTATCATGAGACGAGTAATCTTACAAGAGTAACTCAAACAAAGAAGAGGCGACAATGTTCCCGGTTTCTCAGTTTTACTGCTACCGACCGGCCCCGCTGATCCCGCCTTTGCCCGCGCAATAACACGCGAAACAACGCCGATGGCAACTGTCCTGCTAATCAGTCAGATCCCACATACTCACAAATGAACCTACCTAACGATTCCTCGATGTTTACAATGAGCGAAAGCAAGATCTTGCTGAAACACACACAACGAATGCACGCGCGCGCACGGAGAGCCAGGCGAGCAAACAGCCCAAGATGGCGCCACCGCTAGGCGTCACTAGCGGCACTTCATGGCGGCGCCCAGGAGGGCTCTATTGGAAAGGTCTATAGACCTATTCCACCGGACCTACGTCATGAAGATGCGGTGGCGCTGCCGTCGGGAGTTTTGGTTTCGCATGGTAGGCATTCACCGGCGCGCCTACCGTAGCAGCCGCTGCGTTTTCGCTGGTGCGGGCGCTTCTCACCGCCGTGAAATGAAGAAAAAAGTGTTCGATGACCTGCGCCGTGGGTTGGTTTGTCAGCAACGCGCAACATATGTGCGATAGGTTTTTATCGGTTTCCTGCTTATGTCTGTCTTAAGGAAAGGGGCGAACCTGTAATGCCGGCTGTTTGGCATCGCTTATGCGCCAAACATTTTCGTCACGACTATAAGCATATGTGTAATTATTTAGCGTTAGTGCGGCTTGTTTCATTTGGGAGAAATTGCACTGTCACAAGTTTGTCAAGTCTAATGCTCGACACCAAGTTTCTTGGCATAAACAAAGTGCGGACACAGAGCGATCACGCTTACCGCAAAGCGCGCAGGACGTTAGCTTAGCTCGATGTGTAGAAGTAATCGCGGTCGCCGTGTATTATGAAGTGGGGAAGCTATACATACGTCATACGAATTTCATTCGCTCAAATGAGACAAATATATAAGAGCTTAATTCACGCAGCCGTGAGCGAAAGGCCGATTACAGCGACGCTTTTGCAAATTGCTTACGGCTGCGATAGCATACACACGAGAAGTGTCTTTGGCAATGGTGTAGTGGTTATGATGCGCTTTAAATTTTTTTTTCAATTGTCAGACTGCTCGAATGAACTACACGCTTGAAATTTGCCGCGTGGTTCCAGGACTTCACGCCTTCACGTTCGGAACTGAGCGTGCGGGCAGAGCCGCAAGCCGCGGTTATGCGCCTTGCTGGCGGTTATTTGTCCTTGGTACGTTATTGCTTTTTTGTCTGTGTGCGTTATCACAGCCGTATTTACATAGGTTATAGCGTCACCAATATCGCATGCTTGAGTACCTATTCCGTTACATTTGTTCTTGCGCAAGGATTTCGTGTAGGGACTAGAGGCTTTCTTTTCTTTTCTACATTCTTTTCACATTCTTTTGTACATTCATTGAACGCTTGCTACAGAGCTAATGCAACTTCATCTCACGCGGCTGCCCCTCACAAACTGTTGTAAACACGCCGTCGGCACTCCTACGCCCCGTGCTCGGAGGCAGCTTTCACACACGCTTCGCCGGCGGCGGTGGCGCGACCGTGCAGGGCCGCGACAAGCGGTGGGCGCCGCGACGTCGACACAAGCCCTGGTTATATCGCCGGTGCCTACCACTGTTTACCAACATGGAATAGGTCTATACAGTGACGACGGCGCGTTCCGCGTGAGGGCGTCGCTAGCTAACCCAACGTAAAGCCCCTTGATGTTGGAAAGTAGCGACACTCTCCTCCACACGCGCGCTTTCCTCCTCAATCCTCCTCGGATTTCTTCCCTCCCCGCGCCGGAGCGGTGCGCACGGCACGCTGAACCCTCCAGTGGCGCGTTGCAACCGCATTGAGATGTTTTGCGCGCGCTTGTTTAGTCGGCCCTTAGAAGCGCCAAATAGGAATTTATCGCTTGTGAAACTGGCGTGAGGATAGTATGCTTCCAGTATAACTTCATGACGGATGTTTTTATTTCGGGACGCTTCGGTTAAAACAAGCGAGAGCGCACCGAAAGAAATGAGTACCTGCCAGTGGCTGCGCGGTTTGCCTCTCCGTCGTCCGTTGGGCTCGCCTTACGTTGACGAATGCAATGCAAGCAGCGTAGAATAGACAGGAGAATGCGTTGCATGTAAGTGGTTACTGAATAGGTTAAATAAATATCTAACGAAGAACAAATAGTTTATTTAAAGTGAATTTCCCGGCACAGGCAGGCCGAATGCCTTTCTATCAATGCCACTGTGCAAAAAACATGCTGTGTTTTCGAAAGAGCCTGTAAAGAACGCACGTGCCTATGCTTTGTCGTGGTTAAATGCAAGCGCAGCACGCACGCACATACCAACACATACATATACATACATGCATGCGCTGGAACATGCGCACACGAACATGCGAACGATTGTACGTACGCGCGCATACGAACGCACGGGTGCACGTACACACATACGCAGACACACACTCAAAAATACACACACACGCATGCAACCACATGGGCACACGTACTCGCACATGCACACGGTGCACAAACGCAAATGCATACACACGGGCGAACACGCACACACGGACACGCGCCCATAAACACGTACACATGCGAACACACGCAAAAATACGCGCGCGAGCACATACAACCACACGCACATAGTACACGCACACGCACACACGTACGACACATGCACGTACGACCACACGCACATAGATACATGCACACACATATATCAACACACATGCCACAAGCACATACATACACGCGCTCGCACATGGATACATACATACGCACGTGCACAGATACCACCACGCGCACATACATATATACATACATACACACGCAGACACACAATAAAAGCACGCACATACGTACATACATACGCGCATACATACATTATACACGCGCGAACGCGCACACACGGTCACATATATGCGAACATGTACGCACAAACACACGCAGATATACATGCACACAAGACGTGCGTGAACACGCGCACACATACAGACGCGTTCACACACGCTATCGCAAGCTCACACATACATATACACAGGCACACACACGCGCGCACAGGCGCGCACAATAACGAAGCAGGAGTTACAGGCACTTATGAATTAGATCATTTGAAAACTAGCGCATGCACGAGAACACTGTCCAATGCACGAAGTCAACGAAACATATAGGCGTTCTCTACTGTACTGAACGAAGAGTCCGGGTATGTAAGGTACATTGAAATATCCATGCAACTACACCAACGTCCTAAGGAAAACTGTAACAGTAAACTCGCACGCAACTGTGTGCTTAGAAGGGGGACATGCTTTCCTCCGACGTTTTGAAGCTACTGCTTCCGGCGCACAACATTCAGTTGTCCTCGAAGGATCGAAAATCATGCTAGCCCTTTCTCTGGCTTACTGCAGCATTGAAACGAATGGAAGCAAGAGATTTCCACAGCAAACGAAGTCCATACCGCTACAGAAAGGCGGAAACACTTGCGAAACGCATGTTAGAAGCCGCAGGGCGACCACCGCTGGGCAGGCGCATGGCGGGCGAGGGAAACTAGAAGCGCGCGAAAACAAGTTGTGCGTCGCTTTCGTGACGTCAAGGTCACCTGATTGCGCTCCGCAGCCACTCAGCGTTGCGGATGCGCTGGCTCCGCGAACTAGGGGGAGAAAACGAGGAGGTTGACGGCTCCGGCGAGGGTGTCGCGGCGTAGTTCAAAGAGTGGCGGTACTTTCCAACATCAAGGGGCTTTAACCCAACGCCGCCAGCTGCAAAGCAACCGAGCATTGCAGAGAAGGTGACATTCAGGCCAACTTTTGTGCTTCTCGGCGCCGCCGCAGTGGAACTTTTGTCTGCGTTGGAGCGCGTTCCGAGCATTGATTTCAAGACGCGCATGTTGCGGGACAACTCGAAGTGCTGAGAAAGTGGTATTTTTATATTACGTTTTCACAGTGGCCAGAGATTAGCCCTGCAGTATTTCTGTCTGAACGCAAAATGACCGGTTGCTGTGCTCCCAACTGCACCAACGTTCGGAAAACGGCAAGGCTTTTTATTCGATACCATGGTTGCGGGCGATCGGTTATCGTACGCCGACTGTAGTGGTTACTCCGCATGAAACGCGAAGCACCTATATATAAGCGCGCTTCTGTGGCAACCGGCGGGACATCTCTTACGTACAACATGAACGGGCTTGTTACGGCTTGATTTCGCTTGTATGACAAGCGATCATTTCTATTTCCGATAACCGAGTGACCGACCATGTGACCCATCGCGCGACGGCCCATTTCGTATCGCGTCTCATTCGCGCGGAAAATCGCATACATGCGGTTCCGGCTTAAAAACTGCTCAGTGCGATACTAACCACTGAGGAAAATGAATGCTGCATTTGGCCGGTGTGCCTGGAATAACCAATGTTTACATAAGTTGTCGAGTCAAAAGTTGCGAGAAAAGCACAAACACACCTGACAACATTCTATCGTTGTGCATCTCGCGCCACGTGTTAAAAAGAGCAACGCTTTTAATCTGTCTCGTCACTAAGCTGTCGCTGTGTTTGATTTGCTACTAGGCTTCAAAGCGGTCTACGAGCATTGGAAGACTGCCCATGCTCGGACGGGGATGCCGCCTGCAAAAACTGATCGTGGCTTCGCCGCATAGCTTTGGTTGCTTGCTGGCCAAGATGGCGGACCTACACGCAACTCTGCTACCTACGGTAGCATATAGAGTAACTCTAACCACTGACAGGATTCAGAGACGGCAGGCGCTTATAAGTGTTTCTTCATTACCAGCGAGATGGCGCGAGGAGCGCAACGGGCGCATTTAAAAGTCGTCGGCCAGCTCGCTCGCTTCTAATATTTGCGCAGTGAGAACCTTGCCCTTCCGCTGTCTGCTCGCGGGATTGTCTCGTGGTGAGAGGAAGAGGGATGTTTCGAGCTCCAGTCAATACACCCCGATTTCTGATGTTGCTAAGTACGCGGAAGATTGTCGACAGTTGGCTCGTTCGATGACAACAGACGCCTAAGGCCGCCAGAAGTTTCCACTCGATTATGACCGCTCGCTTTTCCCGACGGGAGCCCTCGTTTGGCTTTGGGTCCCCCCGAGCACGCCTGGACTTTCGTCGGAATTCCTCGCACGATACCACGGCCCCTACCGCATGCTCACATAGACATCTCCTGTCAATTACGAAGTCGAGCTCTTGACTCTATCCCAGGACTTACGTCGTCGTGGACGAGAAATCGTCCACGTCAGCCGCCTCAAACCCTATTATGACCCCGCCATACTATCAACGCCTTAGGCGCCGGGGGTCATTGTAACGAAGAAGAGGACAAGGAAGGCAAGGAAGCAAGCCGCAGCTTCGGCGATGATCTCATGCCTCGAGCGAGCACTTGCCAGGATTTTGGCTGCTTGACGCTCGCCATCTGTCGGAGCACTTGGCGTTATTCGTCGTCCAGGCGTCAATAAACCACCTCGCAGTGGCACCTTACATGAGATTGTACGCTGCAGAAAAGAACAAATTAGAATGCCTAATTAGGAAAATTTTTAAGCAAGCTGTAGGACTACCCATCAGTACTAGTACAGACTATTACAGTTGGGCCTGCATAACACAATCAACGAACTCAACGAACAGGGGATAGCGCAGTCGAACGCCTTTCGAAGACCAAGGCTGGAAGAAACATTTTAGAAAAGCTAGGTATTGCATACCATATTCAGCACGGAGCCAAAGTGGGCATCCCGAATGATGTTAGGGAAACGATAACCGTTCCAACGTTACCCAAGTACATGCACCCCATATATCATAAAGGCAGAAGAGAGAGCATATAGATGGAAATACAAAAGAAATTTGGCAATAGTAAGACGCAGTCTTCGTAAACGCCGTAGATACAA